>JAGXEW010000253.1:0-204340 GCA_030684275.1 Acipenser oxyrinchus oxyrinchus | reverse complement strand
ACGCCCTTATCCAGGGCGACTTACAATTGTTACAAGATATCACATTATTTTTACATACAATTACCCATTTATACAGTTGAGTTTTTACTGGCGCAATCTAGGTAAAGTACCATGCTCAAGGGTACAGCAGCAGCAGGATTGAACCCACAACCCTCCGGTCAAGAGTCCAGAGACCTAACCACTACTCCACCCAGGAGGTGCTTTGGTTAATCGTTAAACTCAAATGAACTCTTCCTTATTTGAAACTGTACCTCCCACAATGCCAATGAATGTGTACTTTCCTCTCTGCTGTTGGAAGGATGCAAAACAACCATGTAGTCAATCGCTTCACAGATCACACACTTCATTCACAACGTTTGACTGACAGCTTTGACCAAAAAGCAGAATAAATCAGATACAGTGATTTAAAACCGAAAGAAAAGTCTTTCATTGACAATCATCTATCTCCAATCTGTACAACACTGCCAGTTAAGAAACGTTATTATTTAACAGGACTGGCCGCACAGCTGATCTGAAACAGAATTTGATACTTTAACACAGTTGTGTTGATATGGCATCAGTATGTCACAATATGAAATGTTACTGCTGTGATACCAGTGCCATCCCATATCAAAAACTAGATGTAATGCTAAACAAAAGAAAACAGCCCATCTGTATGCCATACATAACTATTAGGTAGGTTTGCAAGTGAGTTAGTCGCTGCAACAGGGCTGTTCTGTTACTTTGTAGGTATCCGCTGATAGTTGAGAGAGACACAGAGGTTGTGGTCGAAAACACACCTCAGGCATCCAGGTTTGATTAACAAAACAAACACAATACCAGCAATGGTAGAGCAGGGCACGAACAGTGTGATAATTCGAAAAAGTCAAAACGAAACAACTAGTAAATAAAGTGGTCAAGCGCTACAGGAACAGTCTCCCTGACACTTCCTCTCTATACCCTAAACTTTTCTCCTATTGCTTCCAGTACTAGTGATGCTGGTATGCACACAGCGATCATACATCCAGCGATCCCAGTATACACACATTGATCAAAATTGTTGTAATGAGACTCTTAGCATTATCTGAGAAAATGCCTCTACCAAGTTAAATTCTCATTACCTTGAATAACACAACAATTTGTTTGTAAACATAGTGTTGAAAGCTTTTGTTATTAGCTTTGTCACAATTGCATTATATAAGAAAAACAGTGCAAATTGCACTTTAGTGTGAAACCTTGAGAACTCTGGAATGTGACTCATGGCTAAGAAACAGGCCCCTCACTAGCTCAAGACTCACAAGACCACAGGCCAACCTCCTGTGGTTCCCAAAGGCCAAACTCTTTCCACCAGTGCTTGTGATCTAGCCCCTCTTAATATTAACTATCCCTCGGATCTCCAAAATAGCCTTGAGAATGAAATATAATCTTAACTACACTGGATGCGAACCTCTCGTTAAAATACAACTGAGGAAACCTCTGTGGTTGTTTCTGTCTCATTCCCACACACATTCAAAATGTGTCTGCAAGTTTATCTTAGGAGTGTGTGTGTGGGAGAGGGAGGGAGGGTAGTTTCCATGTGCTGTGGCAAGGGGTTCAGTCAAGTTGCTCTCAAGAGGTTTTTCGCTGGCAGCTCTGTTTTAAAAGAACAGGCGGAACATCCATCCAGGTGCAGGAATATAGATTTGATTCCTGTTTAACATGTGACTGCATCATTGTCTATAGCTTCTTCTGCTTCAATACAGCCATGTTAATTTTCTTTATATCTGATAGTTGGTATCAGCTGTTTTGTATCGGATAGTTGCATCAGACGGAAATGAGCTATCCTGTTTAATTATTCTTATTTAACTATTATATAAATAGAGTATATGTTTAAGATACAAACTGATTTTCACCCCACTGAGGGTCCTATATAGGTAATCACAGTAGTTTTTCTCCGTCCTTTATTCTTACTTGGCTGGAGTTTACTGTGAGTCACGCTGCTGGCAGAGCCAAACTCCTCTCCAACAGCAATGAGAGGCTGATTCTATTCGCCATTGTGATGTGTGCTGCCTTATTGGGTAGCCAGTCTGACCCCATCTACTCCCTGAAGACCCTGGATCTTATTTCGGAGGAGTGAGGGAGGAATTTCAATTGACTGGCAATGCCAACTGAAGGAACACACACACACACACACACACACACACACACACACACTGAAAAGACAGAGCTGGCCTGGATTAGTTATGGAGTTAGAAATATATGTTATTGAAAAGCTGTCTAAGAGTTGCATCAGGCAGGTTTGATGGGAACTGGCAAACTTTACAAGGCTATTTGTAGTCTAAATGTGTGTTTATCTATAAGCTAGCGTATGTTTTTAATTGAGCTTATTCAGCTTGTACTCTTGAAAAGGTCTTCAGACCCTTCCTTGAAACAGGTCCCTTTTGTGAATAAGGCCCATTTCTTCTCATGTCAAGGGATGTTCTAACACCTTAACTTTAAATTCATGAGATATATTACAAAGATAACACAATAAACCTGCTAAACACAACAGAAATCACAAAAATGAAGAGGGGGCTCACAGTTACCAGTGTTCTATGCACTGGTTGGCGCACAATACTATGTCCTGAAATTTTGATAAATCCACGCCTGCAGTTTCTTATGCATTATAATATTGTTTGTTTTCTGCAAATTACTGTCTGCAGTTCTGTTGTTTTGCTGTGACAGTATCGAAAGGTTTCAAAATGATGAGAGCTGTTTCTTTCTCTCATCTAAACAGTGTTGATCAATTATATTAAGGTACCGAGTTTGCAGATTTAAAAATAGTCAATATTCTATGTTTTTATTTTACAGGTTTTACACCTGCTGATACTGTATACACCACCAGGGGGCACCCTCTTAGACTCCTTCAGAATACATAGAATGCTCAAACGCTTCTACTACCTAACACCATTTGCCATCCCTATTGCCTTTAAACAATTGAGGATTAACATGAAGCGACAACCCTAATGAATTAATTGTGTGTAAAGCCAGCAGCTACCATCTATAAACATCTATTGCTTGTTACAGTACTGCATTGGCAGTTACACTGGGCAGCTCAGGGACAGCCAGAGGGGTATTCGCTCCAATTTAGATTTTAACAGGCTTGACAGTACGAGACAGATTGTGTATGCAAGGATATGCTCAAACACTGTGCTTGAGCTACTGCCTCAGGAGTTATCAAAATGAACCATCTGGATTTTCAAATCTGTTTCTACATTACTTTTGGGAAGTTCTCAGTTGTCATGCCTTACTCTTATAAAAAGCTGTTGCACTTGCACTTCCTGGGTCAATTTCACCTCAGCAGTGTCCTCTCTATCAAAGCATGTTACTGGCTGAATGCATGTCAGTAAAAGGGGAAGCAGCTGGTTGGTTAATGACAGGAAAGAAGCTGTTGAAAGGGAGGAATGGTGAAAGGACCAGGAAAGAGCAGCACTCTAAAAGCATGGCTTGTAAACAGAGATTTCTTTAACCTGGCAGAGTGCAAGATAAAATAATCAGACCGGTTTACTATAACTTGTGTTTCAAAACTGCATATTTATAATGAATGGCATTGCAAAATAAATACTGATTCCTACATGTTTCATGTCAAGTTGTATCATTGTGGTAAAGTGTAGCCCTATTACTGTCACTGCTTGATGTAACATACAGTGATATTGCCACATTTAATCTGCACATGAGAACATGCTGGTTAGCCATTTGGACTCAAAGTTGTACGAGGTTAAACGAACATGGTCTGGAGGGGTATAAATGTACTGCTGCTGGGTGCTGGCACACCTTTGCCAGCGCTGTGTACACTGGCACGGGTATAAAATGCTTTTCTTTTCTTTTTTCTCCAATGCCCAAGGTGAAATATCCAGCCTAATCACATTTAGCTCCTAAGCTTCGTTCTAGCTGTTTCACAACTGCTTCAAACACTTCTGCCGTCTAAGTGAACCTTTGCACTTTGAAATGTTTTGGAGAGAGGGTGTGTTTAAAAACCTCGCAAAATACAAGAGGGAAGTGTGACAACATTATGAGGAAAATGAAAATTGATTCACCGTCTCTTAAATTTAGTTGGGATTTCGTTTTGTTAGGGTGGGTCATTTAATCTGCAGCTACCACACTAACTCACTTGGAACCTGCTGCACAGGAAGTGTACTTAAAATGTGGTGGCAGGATAAAATTCACCTGATAGTCAGGACAGTGTGGGAAACATATTAGCTAAATGATAATGGGACTGTTGGGAAAAACTGTTTGTTTGCTAAGCAGCAAGAGAGACAGACAGTTGTTGGGACTTTTGTTTCTTTTGGCCCACTTACTATGAGCTGGGAAAAGTATTTAAAAATATATATAAAATTATGTAATTGTGGAGTCCTTTTAATTCTGATTTCTTTGACATCATCGACAACCGTTCCAAAAAGAAATGGATGCAGATGCCCTAATTTTTAATGGTGAATTTGTATTTTCATAGAACCTTTTTTTCTAGTTAAATGTTAAATTGAATTGTGTCCTGAATCCCTAATCACACCCAAATTCATGACTAAAGGGTCTGGCTTCTTTATTATGAACCTCGGTACTTGGTTGGTAATCCATCAAGTGAATTACAGTGCTGCAGCAGAGTTGGGCATGTGTACATTTCACAAAATCTGGTTAAATGCCCTTGTATGTGTCTATACGTGCAGGGCGCAGTTATGCCAGCGGTGTCAGATGTAATGTACCGTGCTATTACATAATTATTTTCTCATACACTCTTAGTCCCCATAGACATTTCAGATTGCATTTGACCATGTAATAAACTTGATTTTATACAAATATATTGAGTTTTCAGGTCCCAAGCGGTTATGAAGACTGTACGGGCCTGCACTGGTTTTAGAGAATGGCACATAATGGTTTTCCTTGGAGGTTTTATGTCCCTGTTGTCTGTGTTTGTATGTGTTTCTTGTCCAGTATCAAATGGGGAAAAGGTCATTCTAGGTGAACCCAAACCAATCAAATAAAGAGTTTTCCTTGGAAAAATAAACTTGCTAGATGGGGGCCGTAGAGATTTTTATTTCCTTAATCTCACAACTCTGTGACAATTGGTTCCTGAGTAATTCTAGGGGAAAGCAGTTCCAAGTTCCAAAGACACATTTGTTTAAAAGACTCCAGTTAGACTGATTTGCAAATATATTGTTTTATTGTTAAATACACTACATAAGACATACAAAATATAATTTCCACCTTATTTGAATGCTGATCAGAGTGGGGTGTAGTGGCAAGATTTATTTGGGTAATATATTTATTTAAAAAATGTATAACAAATGCAATACAAATTACACACAAAACTGTATATAACCAGTAATATTGGAACTTAAAATGGTAAGTGTGCAGTAGCATTTGTACCAGTTTGATTGAATATATTTGTTAAAAAAAAAAACCTTTGTTAAGTTGTAGAGCCTCTCGAATGTGGTACCTAGATACTGTATACACCAAATTGTTTAGGTATGGACGATGCAATTTCCACAGCGATCAGCTTTTACTGTATGTCTATGTTTTCAGGTTTAGATGCTACTTCAGCAGCAACACCAACTACTAGCAATGTGGGGGCTGTCTGGTTGCTAGCATCAGTACAAACTGCTTCTCCTTCGCAGCGCATCAACAGAAACTGACTAACAAATCGGAACTGAGGGGGTGGCAGGATGGGAGGAGCTTTGTAAGCATTGATGGAGTTTCCATACAAGGGGTGGTGAATAACACAACATCCCTGAGAACGACCAATCACGGGCGAAGCGTAAGGTCTTGCAATATTTTTTAATATTTTTTTTCCTTTCAGGATATTTTTGAGTGATATTTCCTCTGTCAACTCTGGTTCATTGTTCAGGGTCATTAAGTTAGAAATAATTGAGAGGGCTTGGCCATTCACATGAATTCAAGTAGACAAATACCGATGAAGCCAAAACATTTGCCTCCTTCAATGAATTTCTCACAATGACATTTCCTGCAATTCTCATCATTTAAAACTTGATTTTTTTAACACACTCGTAAGTCACTTTAGATTAGGACCATCACACCAAACTTATTTGTCTGGTGAACTAGATTGATGTATCCTATGTTAGCCCATTTTAACACAGATTTAAATCTTATAACTAGGCTTGCTACTTTTCTATATTAATCGGTAAAGCTCGTTAAACGTTGAATTCCCCAAAACATGAGTCCGACAGAAATAAATGTATATACAATAAACGTTGGTAAAACCACTTGCTATTTTTATTTTCTTACCAAAATAATCATTTAGAAATCCTCTCTAGTTTGTATAGTTTTTATACTTGCTGTCTGTCACGTCTCAATTCGGCTCTGAATGCCTGGGGGTCGCTGTCAGTCATCTCAGTGGTCCGTTAGTACTGTAGTTTCAGCCTGTTCTGACAGATCTCATGGACTGAAGCAGTGCTAGAATTCTTTCATTTAAGGTGTATGTAAGCTTTTGCTTTAGGTATACGGTGACAGTTACTAGTTTGACTTGAAAATGGGGCAAGAGAAAAACACTTAATGAATATTGTGCACAATACCCTGGCCGACGACTGAAGTCTCCATGAGCAGGACGAAGCAGGCCTGTCTGCCTTGCCTTTACAGTGACTGAGAGCAAGGCAGAATAATAAGTGCAAGTTAGTTCTGTTCAAGTATCTAATGTTTTGTTCTGTGCATATTATTTTTACTCGTAAATTGATGCTATAAAGGTCTATGTAATACACTTTTATATGCTGCGTTTACTACATTTATTTGAGACAGTTTTAAATGCATAGCTCAGGCGTAACCATGGTTTTGTTGCATGTTGAATATGATCAAGGGTTTTGCTAAATGAGACTTTTTCAGTGGCATAAAAGTCAATTTCACCCATTCTCTGCTTGAATTGAAAAATAAAGATTGAAAAAAACCCCAGTAAATTCTTTCTAAAATAAACGTTGATATTAATCGTCGATTTGGCAAAAAATAAAAACAGAATAGTAGCAAGCCTACTTTAAACCATCATCTATCACAGAGTGGTTCAGTTAGTAAAGTATGGAAAAAGCGAACAAACGTGACAGAAAGGTACACCACCCCTAATACAGCTTTTGTTTTTTCACTGGCAACACAAACACAACTCACACATTTTAATTCAGCAGATCTTCAGAGCAACAATATCTGCCATCCAGCAATTTTCAATGATTCCCAGTTGGATTAAAATAGCCACAGAAAAGTTTGTGCTTTAAAATGTCCAGGTGCATTGGAACGCACTCCCAGTCCTGTGCCTGCACAGCAGCAGGCTGAGTATGAGGAGAGCGAGGAGGCTGTTGAGTGTGGAGGTGAGGGAGCAGTATCAGGGCCAGTATGAGGAGAGAGAGGAGGCTGCTGAGTGTGGAGGTGAGGGAGCAGTATCAGGGTCAGCATAAGGAGAGAGAGGAGGCTGCTGAGTGTGGAGGTGAGGGAGCAGTATCAGGGTCAGTCTGAGGAGAGTGAGGAGGCTGCTGAGTGTGGAGGTGAGGGAGCAGTATCAGGGTCAGTACAAGGAGAGTGAGGAGGCTGCTGAGTGTGGAGGTGAGGGAGCAGTATCAGGGTCAGTATGAGGAGAGCGAGGAGGCTGCTGAGTGGAGGTGAGGGAGCAGTATCAGGGTCAGTACGAGGAGAGAGAGGAGGCTGCTCAGTGTGGAGGTGAGGGAGCAGTATCAGGATCAGTCTGAGGAGAGCGAGGAGGCTGCTGAGTGTGGAGGTGAGGGAGCAGTATCAGGGTCAGTACGAGGAGAGCGAGGAGGCTGCTGAGTGTGGAGGTGAGGGAGCAGTATCAGGGTCAGTACGAGGAGAGCGAGGAGGCTGCTGAGTGTGGAGGTGAGGGAGCAGTATTAGGGTCAGTACGAGGAGAGAGAGGAGGCTGCTGAGTGTGGAGGTGAGGGAGCAGTATCAGGGCCAGCACAGCAGCAGGCTGAATATGAGGAGAGAGAGGAGGCTGCTGAGTGTGGAGGTGAGGGAGCTGGCTCCGCAAGGGACAGGGTAGCCCCCTTTGCAGTGCTCTGTGTTCTGCCCGATACACGTGGCGTACGCCATCACGTGGGGGATGTAGTTCTGTTCGTGGACTCCGTGCAGCAGGTGTGCCAGGGGACCTTTAGCAAAAACAGCCACATCCTCCCCACCATGGGTCTCCATTTGCAAAGGCACGGCTGACTGTGCCAGGTAGTTGTTCTGTTCTGTGGTCAGAGAGAGAGAGAATATAAAAACAGGGCTGTACGTTTATTCTACAATTACAGTTAAAGTTAACTGGTTATTGTATTTAATTTAGCTTATTAGCATGTTAACCAACATGTTTCATTATTTGTTTATGGTGAGTTTATCGTTTTCAGGCAATGTGCGGGTAATACAAGACAATTAGGGCTATATTTACCACTGTGCTATATGAATGCTTACAAAACACTAATGTGAAAAAAAAATTCAAATAAATAACTCAGCAGGTTAATGGAATCGCTTCTACTTGCTCCGCATTTATTTCTTGTTAGTTCTGTTTAAATAGCAGTTTGATTTTTGGACCTCAACAAATGGCGCAAGCTTAGTACAGTGATAAATGCTCAATGAATATGTCGGTGTTTAGTGTCAGGATCAGGGTTTTCCAACGGCCTCATAACAGGAATAACCGATGCAATGAACTGAAGATGTGCTCATTCGCTACACTGAGTCTAGCCTATAGCCACAGCTGGTACGGGGCTGTCATAAAACACCAAGTGGAGCCCTGTTTCTTATTTGGCAACGTACTGTAGTCAATGGTGGATATGTTCTCCCTCTCTCCATTCGACAGCTTGAAGCCCGGCCCGTTCCATTATAGGATGGAGGTGAAGGGCTTGTTGTCCACATCGCTCTGCATGGGTGCCAGACCTGCAGAGACAGACAAGACCTCGCTTTCAAACCCCTCCTTTCCGCTACTGACATATACAAATAGACTTCAGAACTTTAAAACATTACATACATTCTCAGGTAAAACTACAAAATGGTATATTTTTTGAATGTCTTAGTGTATTGTATTGGTGTCCCTGGACTGCAAACCTTATTTAGTCCTATTGAAGTAAATGCAAAGGTTATAAAGGGTATATAAGGACCTTTTATTTTATTGTATTGTGTGTATTGTTTTAAATGTTTTGGACCTCTCAGAACTACATATCCTATCGTCCTCCTGCTCACTGGTAAATCCATCTCAGTTACATACGTGAGCACGAGGATGATGGGAAATGTAGTTCTGAAAGGTCCATCAGGTATATGTGAAGCCATCTTGAGGCAGGGAATGCAATTTAAAAGTTTAAAAAGTGGTCAAAATGTAAAAAAGTAAAACAATACACACACCTTATGTAAACAGTTGTAGCAACACATGGGAACATGTAACACAATAAAATAAAAAGGTCCTTATATACCCTTTAACACTTTGAATAACCACTTTACTGTAAGCTTTGTGGTTTTACCATGACAACTTTAGATTGCTGCTTTTACTCACCAAATATGGAGTTTCCACGGAGAGTGTAGCCCCCGAAAGTGAAGACGTGGGAGTGGTCAGCAGTGACGACGGTCAGCGTGTCCTCCTCACTGGTCAGGACCCCTGCCTTGCCGACAGCAATGTCCATCTGCACCGCCTCATGCAGAGCCTGCTTTGCCTTGCCCTCGTGATGCCCGTGGTCGATACGCCCGCCTGCCAGGGCACAATGGATCATCCACTGAGTATAAAGCCATTTTCTACTCTCCTTCAAAATGACTTTTTAATTAAGTGAAGTTTAAGAAACTGTTTGGAATAGGCTTTGCCACGGTTCAGTTCCGTCACGGAATGTATTGAGAATCGAGGGTCACGGAATCCCAATCGATGATGTCATATACGGCTTGATTCTTAACCCTGTTTACTCTCAATTATCATTAGCACATTGATTTTCAGTAAGGAAAAACACCAACTTTAGACTACTTACAAGCCCTTACATTTACATGTCTGAGTTGTTTATTTCTGGTTAATTCATTTCATTGTGTGTGTTTTTCCTTTTTAAAAAATATCTTTGAGAAACTAGCTTCTTGACTTTTATAGGTCAGCCCACGTGTACGGAAAACTGCAGTAGTTAATATATATTTAAATGTAGCTACCAACCTTATACATGGTAAAGCAAACACATATATTTTATGAACAAAGTCCTTGTGCAGTATCTATGCAATATTAAGTGAATGGAAGAATCCCATGTGAAAACAGGCTGGCCACTTGCCTTCCACCAGCAGATAGAAACCCTTTGGGTTTTTCTGCAGGATTTTAATAGCCACTTCCACCATTTCAGCCAGAGAAGGATCCATTTGCTTGTCTCGTTCTAAATCATATTGCATGTCAGCTGGCTCGAACAGACCTGAAAAACACAAGACAGGTCATGTCAGTCCAAACTGGTAGCATGAAGCATGAAATACCAGTAAATTTGTAATTGGCCTCTTGTTTTATTCATTCAGTACATCTCCCTACAGTTCACAGCAGACAAGAATGAAACTCGCAATTAAACCAGTGCAATGAAGGCAGTGAATTGTAGAGTTTGAAATTAAAAGTTTGGTCTGGATTTTGCTTCAGTTTGTGGAAGCCTTAAAATGAGCTAATATACAATCTGAACAACTTAATGAGGGACAGATGTCATTTCGTTAAAGCAGTTACACCCTCAACTGGGGCTATTACAGCGACTGTCAGCTAATGACCTCCTTGAGCTGTTCTGTGTTTTGCAGGGAATCCATGAACACTTAATTGGGTCTTGCTGCTTAATTGGTCTCCCATTAATTCTGAAAAGGCCTTGTGGTTTGTTCTTCTGTCTTTTCAAAGCTGGTAGAGGTTTACTACTGATCGGTTTTCAGCAGTGTGCACTCTTTCAAATTAAAGTAAAAACAGCACATTCCAGAACCTTCCAGTGCATTGTATTGTGCCACATTGTAGCCCACAGGTACAGGTAAGTTAATAACAGGTATGACATACCACATCTACAGATCCTTCACTACTGTTGGCCCCTTCATGCCATCTAGTTTCTGTTCAGCGTCTCCCTTAAGCCTCCTGCATTTTATAACCCTTACCAAATGATCTACAATGACAGTGCAGTAGTAGTGCCATTATTGTGGCAGCTACAATGGGATGAGGCTGACCACAGTGGCAACGTTATCATATTTTGATATGCCAATCACAATAGTATGATCCAATACTGGTACAGTCTACTCTGCTTATGTGTATATTGTTTCAGTGTATATCCCACTTAAGTGTATTCAGTTCCAAAATCCCAAATCCATTGCCAATGCTGCATTAAATTTACCCCATTCAAGTGTAATATTTTAAGTGTATATTCTGTTTTACTGTATAGCTGTTAACTAAGCAAGTACATTGTGAATGGCAGCAAGGAATAGGCGGTCTAGGAAAGCTGAATCTCTGGCAAGAGCGATCTGTTGACTTCTTTCCATGGAGAAACAAAGCTGGCAGCCACGAAGGCCTCTTTGACTTTTATAAGTTGTAGAGTTGGTGTCAGAAATGCGAAACCCCAGAGTGAGAAAGAGACCAAAGTAGGGTCTGGCGTCTGTATCTTGGACTGGTTTCACACAAACCTCACTATTTCTGAGAGAGTTTTGTAATTTGTTATTTCCCAAGTAGCTGGTGCATTTATAACACTAATTTCAGCATTATCACAAATCAAACGGTACCGCATTGTTCTGAATATAAGATGAAGAGTTCCTATAATCAAGGGTGCCTTTATTTGCAAATAAAGACGCAATTGCAAGTACACGGGAGAACGAAAGAACTATTAACAACATCACCATCTTACTATGGATTATTTGGGGTCAATTGATCAAAAGAATATAAAATACATAGCTATGTAAGAAATGAAAATCCTTTATTCTGTAATCCAAATTTTACTATGCCAGTACAAACATAACCTTGTGGACAAAAATATATTTACGATATTACGTTATGGAGTTAACTCTTTAGACGACTGGCTTTAATCATAAAGGTTTTATTACAGAGTGGAAAAGCAGAAATGGCCAATTTTTTTTGTTTTTACACCTGGCCAGTAAAGCAAAGGTGAGAGCTCCCTCATAATACAAACCAAAATGTTTGTTTAAAGAGGCACTTGAGTGAGAAGCCTGCAATAGGGTACAAAGGGGATTATTTGTAACCACAACTTACCCAGTAAGTAGTCCACTTTGTGTGGATTCAAAGCTAACAGTTGGTTCTTGTTCCACACATAGTGAGCAGCCTGGAGAAAAAATAAAAACAAACAAATGAATCAGCGGCATGGTCACTTCACACAGCTTTCATAAAGTAAGATTAACCAAGGCTTTGCAATCCACATTCCTATAAGCATTATCTACTATCTACCCCTTTACTTTAATCAAGGATGTGTGAATATTTCAAACACAATGCTATAGATCCAAAAAAAAAAAACACCGGCGAGGGTTTGCGCTAAAGCAGGAAGCAGCTGAAAATCTTCATCTTTAGCGCTGGATTTTAAACATGCTAAATTAAAATGACCCATTCCCAATATATTCACTGTATCTCCCCTGTACCTGATTGACCTTGGAGCTCTTCCACTCATCCACAAGCCTTCTTCCGTCCCGTCAGTGCCGTTGGCCTTGTGTTCACTGGGGTACTCAACATCAGGGGTGTTTTTGGGGTACATGTACTTCGCCCCCTCCCATAATCACCTGTGAATACATTCAAGGAGGGAAGCTTCATATTAATTAGCTTCTTCACACAGGATTCAGCTTTGTAAGGTGAGCATCTAATACAGTTTTTCCAAGAGTTACATTGCAGGGACCAGTTGCAGTTTACTTATTCACAAAGTTAATTTCACTGTCATTTTGTAGCATGTGGTCAATAATCACCATCAGGGGAACAACCCTGCTGGATTAAAGTTCACAGTTACAGAGTGGTGGTATTTACATCCGCCAGTGTTTAGATCATTAAAACAGACCCTTTGGGCGTGTTGAATTCCAAACTTGGAAAATCTGTATATTTTAACCATGGTTATCATTCCTTTAAAGGTCCCAGTTTAAGGGACATGCAAAACAACAGAATGTCATTTAAGATTTAAAAGCAGAGGTGATATTATCAGCGTACATCGATGTTGGGGATGTTCTCAAGCAGCTGTCGCGCGATGTCCTTGCAGCCTCCCTGAATGGCTTCAGGGGGCATCTCTCCATCCGAGAACCAATCACGATCCACACAGTGGGCGTAGGCAGCACTGGGCGTTGCGTGGTTCACACGCGTCGTCGTGACAATGCCTACTGATTTGCCTGAGAACGAAGTAAACAAAGAAAACAGCTCAGAGAGGCCTAGTGAGAAAGAACTGAGAGCTGGAAAGCAGTTTAGAGTAGTAGACTTGGTTTATTTGTTTAAACTAATGTTCTAGAGCAGATTGACCTTGAGGTTAAAGTACTTGGAAGTCCCTAATAAATTATTAGGGAATTATTATTAATTATGGGTTAGAGATTGTCAAAAAACAACAGCTATAGATTACCTAGCTAAAAAAAAAAAAAAAAACATGCAAAAGCCCTGTGGCCGAGCTGTTGTTGCAGTGACGTGTGGGTAATGATGTCACGGACCAGGAAGTAAACAGAAACCAAACAATGGATGGTGGTGGTGAAGCTGAGCGCTACAGCACTCTATTTATTAAATAATAAAACAAAACAAAAGACTTAAACAAAACACCAAACAAAAAGGCACAAGGGCCAAACAAATAAACAAATAAGTATCATGCTAGTGAAAACCAGCACGCTTAGCAGTTGTTTTTAGCAGTTATTTTTAGCAGTTGTCTTTAGCTCTCCTTGCTCGCTCTCCCGTACTCTCCTCTGTACACTCTCCCGAGGGTAGAGAGCTGCAGGTTTATATACAGTGACCATCTCCCGATTAGCAACAATTAATCAATGAATCAACTCGGGAGATGGTCACCGTCTGCACGAGTTTAGTAAGGATGCGGGACTGTCAGCTAGTTAAATAATCAGTAGCTGATCAGTCACGCATCCTCTCAAGGTTTTAAAATATAAAACAATAACAAATACGCTGGCGCTTTTATCCGCGCGCAAACAATAATACAAATAACAAAAGACTGCCTAATGAACTTGCCAGATTGTGACTGTTCTGCTCAAAGCCCACAAGTGGTTGTAACCTCCCATTTGATCTTTAACATGTTCTTTTGAAATGAGTCGAGGTCTGACACGCACACAGATGTAAAATCGGTACCCTCTTGAGAACCAAAACAAGTACTAAAACACTTGTTCTAATATATAAAACAATACTGGCTTACTAAACTGCTAATGCTTTATGTTTAAATGCTCAGTCACATCTTCAGTGATACAAAGGGGTTATAAAGCGAGTTGATCACTACTGCTACTGTGGAAAACCCTTTGGTCTGATGTGTGTCCCTATGAAATTGGTGCTCTATATAATGTTTTAATCTTTGATGTGGGACCCATGTTAATCTGTTATAATCACTGCATAAAAATTGTAGCTGTAAACTCCTTGACCCTGTGTGAACCATAGTGAGGACCCCAGAATCCACTGGCTTCTTATGAGTACCAGTGTGCTAATGAATCAGACCACTGTGCAGTTTTTGCACTATAGCCATTGTGTTGCCATGTCTGGCAGTACCGAGGTCTGCTGATGGTTCAGAGTTTGTTAAGAACAATTCATTGGTATTTTATAATACAGTTGTATCCCGATGGGACTTTTCTGCAAGGAAGAAAACATTTCAAAACACAGGTTTTGGCATAAAGAACTGAAGATCTGTTTTGTTTCAGAGGAAGAACAAGAACAATTCAGTCCCTTACCGGCATCCTTCGCCCATTTCAGAATGGAGGTGACTTCATTTCGAAGGTGGTGTTGCACTGGGAGCGCACAGCTGCTGCACTCACACCCACAGTCCCCTCGTTTGCCTTCACCCCACACAGGAAGGCTGTGGCTGTCCCAGCACTGTCAGGCACCTGTGCGTTTGTGTTGTATGTCTGGAAGGAAATAAGCAAAAGAAATTAACAACCAATGAGTTGTCATTGAGGGTCGCAGTGACTAGCACACAAAACAAGACCATTTTCCTTTCAGTATGAAAGAACCTTTCAAGAAAACTTCTGCTTTGTTATATATTCTAAGTGCAATCAAACAAGCACTACATTATGCAAGTTTAGTGTTGAGAGGCACAGTGGTGGGAAAGCTTCCCCTCATAGCTCTATAAGCAAGAGAGTGCAACCCAATGCTGTCCTGAACACCCCTGCCTGCCATTGTCCTGGATTTCTCCCAAGCAGCCTAACTATTGTGTCCGGAGTCACTGGGAGCTGAGACCATCCAACTGTGCAGGATGTGAGAGCAGATACCTTAGCGAGTGCCACATGGGGGAACTTATCCATCTCCAGCTGTGTCTCCTCACCGCTGAAACCATTCATCTGACCCTTCAGAATGCGGGCCGCTGTCACCGTGGGAATCCCCATGCCTGCAAAACGCCACACTTCATTAACACATTGATATAACACATTGCAGATGCACAATTCAAGGAAAGGAAAGGTAAGTCACCATGACCTTCATCCACAGCATGTTCCTTCTCAAACTGTTTGAACCTTTTTTTTGAATGGGGGGACCAAACCAAAAAAAAGGATGATATTTTTTTTTGTATTTCATTGAAACTGTGTTCAAATACCTAAGTTTGAGAATTACTGCCTTATCAAACATTCTTCAGTGGCAATGTTCTGTACTAAAGTAGTAGAAGTCCAGCTGCAATGGGATTCTGTTTGCCTAACAAATAAAATACTGCTTGTCATTTGTTTGAGCTCATGTAGAGGCATCCAACTTAAATGACTAATATTAAAAAAAAATGTATCCAGGTGTTTACAGTAATTTAAACAATACTCTGTACCTCTGGAATCTACCACAAATCTACTGCTTTCTCCCTCCTCCTCAGCCAAGAACCTCAGAGTAACCCTGGACCCCTGCCTCTCCTACTCCCAGGACATCGCCACTCTAGCACGCACCTGCCGATTCCTCCAAAGCAACATACGAAGAATCCCACCCTTCCTCACCAACTACCAACAACCAACTCCTCGTCCAAGCCCTGGTACTCTCCCGCCTAAACTACTGTAACTTCCTCCTGGCTGGCCTCCCTGCTCATCCAGAACTCCACTGCTCGCCTGGTGTTCTCTCTGCCTCACTTCTCCCATGCTACTCCACTGCTCCGCTCACTCCACTGGCTCCCGATCACCCCTTGCATCCAGTTCAAGACTCTTGTACTCGCCTACCGATGCCTTGACCAGACTGCACCCAGCTACCTCCAGACCCTCATCTCACCCTACACCCCCACCCGACCGCTCCGCTCCGCCTGCAGTAGTGTAATTCTTGATATGCATTTTATTTTGTATACAACTGTAAGTTGCCCTGGGTAAGGGCGTCTGCTAAGAAATACATAATAATAATAACTTAAGGTAATGACTGAGGATTGAACCCTGGTCCAGCATCAGAAAACAACTTGCTCTGCGCCAAAGGCTTCATTTTCACAATGCAAGCTGCCGCTCATTGTTAAAGTCAGTAGAACCTACCGTCCCCAGAAAAAGGATGGCATTTTTCGCAATGTTTGTGTTGAGGCGTTGCAGGGAAAGACCTTTCGTGAGGGTTCTCTGAGCCCAGTCTCTCCAGAATTTGGGATCTTTCTCTTGTTCTGGAACAACAGCAGCAAGTAAACACGAATGAGTATCCTGAACACTGCAGAGTTAGCACTGAACTGGTCCAATATTAAGCACACACTGCCTTCAAAACAGTGCTAGTTTATGACATTGTTAATCGGTCAAGACACTTGTGTTTTCCAGCTTGTATGAATGAAAAGGTTTTAAGACAAGCCTGCTGTGCTGGAGTGATGGTAGTATCAACACACTGTAAGGGACTCATTGCTATATTTGTTAAAGAAAGGTGGATATGGTAAAGTAGTTTACATTTCAGTTATTTGAATATTACACTCCAGTGAGACTGAAATGGAAAAATAGTTAACTCGAATTGCACAGCATATGATAGTTACTTCCTTCGTTATTTAAATTTAAAAAAACTCTAGAACCAGTGAGGCAGATGTTCTGAGTTAGCTAGTTAAATGTATGTAACGAAAGAAGTAACTGATATATTTTTCCATTTCAAGCTGAGTAGTAAATGAAAACAAGATGTTTTAATTATATTTCCAGCACCAATTATATCTGGAAAAACAATGTATGGAGTTATCAACTTTGAATGTACAGTAATATATATTTTTTCACTCCCTTAACAGTGGTCTGATCACACTCCAGCTGAGAACATTAGAGGTTTTAGCAGCTGCCCAGTCACGGAACAGACCCCTAGGCTTCCCCAAGGACTGAATTAAACAGTCTGAAAATGCTTTGTGGGGTTTTTCTGTAGATGAGCAGATTTGTGCAGCTGTTCTGTGTCACAGCTAAGTGGGTTCCAAACTTGGGAAAAATTGTGGCAAGAAGGTCAGAAGTCAATAGCCTTTCAATGCTTCTGGTATTATAATGGTATCACCGTGTATTTTTTTTTTTAAAACTTTGCAGTAAGCGTTAAGACATACTGAAACATATTTATGAAGATCTTTATCTCAAAGAGCTGGAAACCGTTAATTTTACTAATTCAGAAGGGCAAAAGCAAACTTTCTAAGAGGATTAAAGGAATTGTAACATTGTAATACAACTTGCAGTTACAATATTGTTCCGTGAGATTTCTTGCTAGTTTTATACCATTAATATTGTCTTCTCTAAGTTTGCCTTTGCCTGTTAAAGTCACAGAAACGCTGAAAGAAACATAATAGAAACTCACCAGGGAATTGTGGAATTGCTGCACAGATGGAAGCGAAGCTGGAAAAGAAGAGTAGTGCTATTCCATTCATCTTGTCCTCAACCAGTCAACTTCATAAAGCGATTAATGCAAGATGTATATATTCTTCAAAGCAACTCTAACTACAATCTGAAGATCAGTTCATTCTGTACGCTGAAGGGAAAACAAAACCACAGAGTTAACCCAAGACTGCCAGCTGAGGCAAAACAAGAGTTCTGAGCTGGAGAGAGCAAGAGGCACAGTTAACATCAGTTACAATACCCGTAAGGTATTGAAAAGAAGGGTAAACAGCCTTTTGGGTTTTTGCAATATGATGGAAACATTAGATGGACTATCCTTAGGAATAAATTATAAATGATGGCACCGCTAGCCTCATAGTACCTTTTAAAAAAAAAAGTCTATTCTATGAAACACAGCACAACATGGAACTGGTGGTGTCACTGATTTCAAAAAGATTAAGAAAACTAATTTGGGAGCCACACGAAATTAAACATTTGCGTGACTCCTAAATATGTTTGCTTTGTTAACTTTTAAAATATCATTGACACATTTTTTGTATTATTTTTTGTTTGTTTGTACATAGGTTTAATTCTAACCTGGGCCATACGAATATGAAATGGTCCGCTTTACCACTGATGACGTTTTAATCGATGTGTTTTTGTTTCAACTAACTTAGCTCACAGAGAGTGGACTGTTCAAATGAGACATATTAAAGTATTGTTGGTTGCAAATTATAGACCCTTTAAAAAAAGAACACAAAGCTCAACCCAGACAAATAAGATCGATCTCACACTGATCCTGTTCTTCGGAGACAAGGATTGTGTTATTTTATTGTGTCTGCTAAATCAAGGTCATTTTAATAGGATTTGCTCCATGCAGTGAGTCAATATTTAAAGAGGATTACAATTACAAGTTATGTAAAGACATGCTGTATCTACCGATCCTTCACTACTGCTGGCCCCTTCTATTTCTGTTCAGCGTCTCCCCTCGCCTCCTACATTTTATAACCCTTACTAACTGATCTACATGACTGCACTAAAGAGGCTGCAAAAAAAGAAAATGAAAGACTTTTCATTAAGAGACTGTATAGGACTATGATGTGCCAAAATGAACACAGCATTTGTTAAAGGTACGTTGATAATGCTGTTCAATTTTCAAGTGCACATAGATGTGACGAAAATTAATACCGTTTTCAGAATGAAAATGGTAAATTGTCTGCAAAGTAGGTACAACATTGAAGTAAAAATCATTTCCATTTCATTCTTGAAAGTAAAAAGCTATTTTGCGAATGTGCATCACTGTGCCTTGTTTACCACTGTACATTTAAATAAAATACGTTATAAACTGTGCTTTTTATTCAAGTAAAATAATAATCAAATCAAAGAAACAGTAAACCCTTAGCACTGTAGCGTAATGCATTTTGTTACTGGTACAGTAATATTTTATAAGAAGAACTGGCATCGCAGATCACCAATCCGCTTATGCGTTTACTCCATTTAAGTGTATCAATATTTGTGAAAAATAGCTTATACACTGATGGAAGAATACAAATGGAAGAATATCAATACCTGACAGTGGTCTAATACCATCATCTTTAGAGTATAAGGCACACTCTTTGCATTGCTGCGAGTTATATATGGGTTACTTGTTATATTTGAGGTGTGCTTTATACTTGGGTTATAGTGTTCTATATCGTAAACTATGTTTTTGCTAGGGTAGTATAAAAGATGCTTCATATGAGTTATACACAGGGATGTAAAAAGATGTTATATTCTTAAAATTATGGTAGTTCTGGTTAATACATTAGCTTAATGATTTTTATTTTTTTTTAAATGACTGCAACCAATGAACCACCATTGATTTGTACAAAGCTTAGTTAAGTTGATTAAGTCTGACAGACTGATGACATTTTAATTGTTGCTTTGTGGTCCTGGAGAGACCGCTATGGTATAGGTTTAGGTTTTAAATTCATGCTTTAGGCACATCAGCACAAATATGAATGCTTCCTTAAAGGTGCTCCAGATTTGTAACAACAAAAACAACACACCAATTATCCAATTTAAGAAGAAAAAAATCATACATGTTGCACAAAAGAGAAAAATAACCAATTAATCAGATGTGAAATACTGAGGGTAGTGAATTCACACTGATGAAGGTACTACCCAAAACATTTGTCAACTTCACAACTTCACTTAGTTTCTTAGTGTTTTTTTAAAATTATGGATAAAGCATTGAGAGACATTACACAGTAAAGTACGAGTTACTATCAACACAGCCGAACTGTGAATGAACCGAATTACATTGAAACAGCAAGATATCACCGTATCAGCTATTCAAACATGTCAAAATAAATAAGATACATCTTATAAAATAAACTTACATTTCTGACATGGCAAACACATACAAAAAAAAAATATTCCTGAGCTTTTTCTTATTCAAGCATCAACCATTCAATTATTTCAAAACTTTCAGTCTCTTTGACAAAAACGAATATAGAAATAAATAGCGATGGACTGACCTACATTGCACTCCATTTCTCCCCCCACCCAACCCCACACGAGAGTGCAGGGGTTCCCAAGGGGTTACTGCTTCACAGGTTTTCTACACATGGTGGCCCAGGCCAAAATAACAATCACGACAGTGAGGATACCAGCGTAGATCGAGAACAGCACGTATCCGACCTCTGCGGGTCCCAGATTAAACATGGTGGTGGTGCGGTGGAATCAGGAGAAGGGGTCGACGTGGTTTTTTGAGTCAGTTACTGAGTGCTACAGTCTTCAACAGCTTCTTGTCGCACCTTCCAGTCCTTATTTCACCCCAGAAATGAAATGGACTCAGCGGGGAGAGCTGGATAATACCTAGCAGGGATTAGCATTCAAATTCTTTACTGCTGCAGCAAAAAGCAGATAACCAGCCTCTCAATCTCCAGGGTTAAGCGCTGACATATCACATGTGTGATGTAGGTACGTAAGCAAAAACTCACAACAGGGTGTGCAGTAGGACATATCTTACGCACTCCTGGGTGTGAGCCACAAAACCATAGGTCAAATGCCTTCAACCACCCAGCTCGGAGCGGTACAGTAACTATCACCTCGGCTGAAGAGATCGAGATTTTGAGATTGTAAAGAAAATTAATTCACGACAATGAATTGTCATACATTTATTTCTACAATCCTCTTTCATTTTTGTCAGCGTTTGACTATAAAAGAAATCTTGAATATCTATTTGGCCTGAAGTCCTTAACTTTTTTTTTTTAAGATGTTGACCAAGACACGCTTTGATCTTCATGCGGGATTCGCCTCTAGCCCTTACTGCATGACAGCATTTAATTTAAGCCATTTTATAATCTTTTTTGCGCCTTCATAATTATGAGGAACGACGCACTCGCTGTAGAGAATCATCCAGAAAACACATAATAGGATAATAAACAGCTAAGAAATGTGATATTAGGACATGTGGATGATAGATATTCTCCTTATTCATCCCACTGTTGTTAGCAGTTGTTTTGTCCTTTCTTTGCCACAAAGCACCACTGGATAAGGAGTACGCTAGGTGGTATGGTGGAGTTAACAGTCACCTTTCACTTCTAGGACCTCAGTTGGATTCCGAGCTGGGGGGAACAAAGATATATTCTGGTTATGTTCCAATTTCTCCAGTGCCACTTTCCAGGAAACATGTTTTTGAACCCCAAAACAAGAAAAAACTAAAGGGTGACCTCATTTCACCCCAGGTGTGGTGATCGCTCCAGCCCATTCTCTAACCCTTTTACTGTGTTGACAATCGTTGGCTCTTTACTGAGTGACAAAACTGCTGAATCCTGTTCTGGAACACAGGGTCTGAATGCTGCTTGACCGCTTGAGTGAGATTGAACGAGAACACATGAAGTGACAAGGTACCAGGCAGCAGCAGAAACTTTTATTTCTATAGCGTTGTCTTTAAAATATCAGCACATTCCACACACAAGTGTGAAATACAAGCAAAAACCAAAAGGGGGCCAGTGATGACATGGCTTGTGCTATTGAGAGAGAAGTAAATTGAAATTTGACTCGATGGGGCCATTCCACAATCGTGTAAAAGATTGTTACAGTTTGAACTGCCAAGCTCGGTTCATTAAAAACAAGAAAGCACACAGACAGAAACCGAGCACTACAAATAAACAGACAGACAGACAGGCTCAGCTCTAACTCTGACCCCAGCTGTTGGAGCTAAGGATTATGTGCTATTGAATTGCATGAGCTGTTATCAAGGTCATTTTAATAGGATCTGAATCATGCAGCAAAGCAAGGTTGAATATCCAAAATAACAACGATTACCACAGTTAACCTTGGAACCATCCATTTCTCCATCTCTGTACTTGGGTTACAGTTATTATATTCCAAACACATTGATAGTTCTGGGTAACATTCTATAATGGTATGCTGTAATGGGATTGTTTTGTCCTTTTCGAAACTACTTCAGCTAATGCATCACCATTAACCAGCACAGAGTGGCTGCTTAAGTCTGGCAGATGGATGGCATATGAATCGCTGCTTCGTAGTATATCAGAGGAGGTTTTGGGTGAACCAGAAGATCTGGAAAACATTTCACGCTGCATTACACACAACGGCACAGTTAAATATGAAAGCTTCTTACAAGGCACTCCAGATTTGTATTTCAAAAACAATCCTTAGTGTCTTTATTTAATTCAATGTTTGTTTGTTTTTTTTATCTCATAAGAGAAAAGAAATGATACATTGAAGGCCACGGTCTCAGGCTTCGAACTCCCCTTTTCTTTCAGCAAACAGCACAGTGTCTATTGGTGATGTCAGGGCTGCAGCAGTTCATTGCACGTTCCTTCAGCCCACGGTCTTGAAAGAGTCGCAGTCTTGCTCATGTGTTGGAGCAGTCCTATACATATCTTAAATGGGCATCAGTTAATTAATCACAGTTGATGTATGCACTTCTTTCTTATATATTCTCATACTTATAATAATAATAATAATAATAATAATAATACATACATACATACATACATACATACATACATACATACATACATACATACATACATACATACATACATACACTTACATAAAGCCATAGCACTTAACAGTAAAAGCTCATAAGAAAAACAATGTCATGATTCTTTACAACTCCAAACTTAAGACACACTTCATTGCTCTGGCTTATGCTGTTGCACACAAAAGTAGAACAGCTATCTCTAATCCTTCCAGTCAGCAAATTCCAAACCAAGTTGGGACCACACAGCCAAAAGAACAGCCACCAAATCTGTCCTGTTTAAATCTTAAACACCAGCAGCCTCGATGACCTGGGCTGGTGTCCAGGGACATAAGGAGGTAAAAGCTGAGCAAGGTAAAAGGGGATGAGCTGTGCAGGCCAGTAAGGTCATAAACGTGGGCTGCTCTCGACACGCTCACAAACTGGGCACTTAAAACACACACACAGAACAGTCTACCCCACTTAAGTCTATATCGTTTAATTGGATATCCCGCCTAAGGGTATTCAATTGCAAAATACAAAAACTATTACCATTGCTGCATCATTACATTTACCTCGTTTAAATGTGATATTGTAAGTGTAGATTACTGTATAGCGGTGATACTTTTCATAGTTAGCTGAACATGTGCATTGTAAACTGATGTAAACAGGCACGCGTTCAATACTGCTTTAAAGAGGCTGCAGAAAAGGAAATTGAAAGACTTTTCATTAAGAGACTGTAAAGGACTATGATGTGCTAAAATGAACACAGCAATTGTTAAAGGTATGTATGACAATGATGTTATCTCTGCCTTTTCATAATCAAAGGGTTAGAATATCATAGTACTGTATTTCATTGGAATTGTAAAGCTTTTTTGTAGAATCTCATTGATAAATAAAATAAAATAAAATACATCCAGGGACTGACCTAGCTTGCTCTCCGTTTTGCCTCTCAGAAGTTCATGGGCGTACCCAAAGGTTTGATTTTCACAGCCAGTCTGCAGGTGAAGAAGCAGAGCAAACCCAGAACCACGGAGAAGAGGATACCGGAGAACACCGTGGTGAGCAGGACTCGACCTCCTGCGGCCCCAGAGAAAACATGCTGGTGTGGGGAGGGGGAAAGTGGGGGCCAGGGGCCTTTAATCAGTGCGAGACAGAGATCTCCCCAGCCGTGCAGACTCCCAACAGCTTTATCCTCCTCCTCCTCCCAGTGTGCTGTCATTAACCAGCCCCAGACATAGTGTCACAGCACGGAACCCAGATAATACCCAACAGGGATTAGCATGAAATCTGCTACTGCAGCACACAGGTAAATAACCCATCAGCCCACATACTGTTTACATACAGTATGTTTTCTTGTGTTTATATGACTGCTCTCGACTTACACCTTGCAAACGACGAGTTGGATTAATTTGGAAATTGTGTATGCCTTTCTAATGGTCACGGAAGAAGCACTCACAATCACAGATTGTTATAACAATAAACAAATGTGAATGGGAGCCTCTGTGATGTTTTTTTTTTTTTTTTTACTGCAGCAGACAGATTCCATTTATAATATTACAATATCAGCCACAGTATAGGAGACTGTGTGGTCCAGTGGTTAAAGAAATGGGCTTGTAACCAGGAGGTCCACGGTTCCAATCCCACCTCACTCATTGACCCTGAGCAAGTCACTTAACCTCCTTGTGCTCCGTCTTTTGGGTGAGACGTAGTTGTAAGTGACTCTGCAGCTGATTAACCCAATGTTTAATTTGTTTATTCGCACTTTCAACCAAAAATGCTTTACTGTAGAATCAAAGGTCTACTTGTAATCTACTGCATACCATTTCTCCTTGTTACCAGCGCTGTCAATTTATCTAGCATCATAAATTATTCAAAACAATATTGAAAAAGTATGAAGCGTCAGATTCTTGCAAGAGCAAAGCACCCTGCAGGCAAGTCAACGGCTCAAACAGCTGGAGTTCCAGGATATAAAACATGAGGAATAATTTATACCAATTTACAGTGGTAGCCAGCTAAAAGAAATGGCTAAGTATGTCAGTATTTTCCTCAATAAAATTGAGGTCAATGATATATACAGTTTAATTAACCCGCCATGCATCTTCTGCAACCTAACTAGAAACTGGTTTGCCACAGATGAGTACTGAAATGCAATGTTTCACCAGCAGGTTTCACACACTCTTAGGTCATCTAAGGCCATCTTCTGAAAGGAAATGCTACTGCATGTAATGGGTTACCCAGCCAGGTACTTGATGCTGAATCACTGGGATCCTTTAAGGCTCAATTTGACAGTTTTGAGATCAACCAGCTCTTTCGGATGAGACGTAAAACTGAGGTCCAATTGTAAGTGACAGCAGAGTTCAGCCCCAGGTCTCTGTAAGAAGCTTTGGATAAAAGCGTCTGCTAAATGACAAAATAATAATAGGAAGATCCTTGATGGGTCTTAATATTTGTTGCAGTAGGAAACTACCAATATAAGTTTTAATAAACTCAACATGCATATGAAATATGAATACAGAATTGCAATGCAGGTCTACAAAGCACCCCAATTGCATATCTATTGTCTGTTAGCATGTAATGAACTTCATATCAATTGAAGACTTATTTATGCAACTCAAAATTAAATGGAAACATGTAAAATAATAATAATAATAATAATAATAATAATAATAATAATAATAATAATAATAATAGTTAAAAAAGAATGGTGTGCACCTTTTTAAAAATAAACACTGATCTAAAGATAAAAAACAGACTACAAAAAAAAAATAATTACGCAATGTTCTGAAATGCTTGGCTGTAAATATTTGTCTTTGATCATGTGTGAAGATACTGGGTACAGCATTACAAGTTCTAGTTAAATCATCTTGCTGTCTGCCTTTAATATACAACGAGTGAACAGATTGATTGTTCTTTCCAGCGTAGGACCGGGTTTGATTCCATGATCACATGGTCTGCAGGAGATCAGAGGCTTTCTGTAAGGATGCGTGGTTATCTTAATAATGTCACAATAGCTGAGGTATTTTAGTGCTTTGAAACATTAAACAGAGGCACAATTTGTTTCAGGAATTATTCACATATTCAGTTTCATTTTAAGATTACAATGTAGAAACACCTGCCACACCACAGTCAATGGGGGTGTAGGGACACCATGGGCACGTGGAATGGCAGAGGTCTGGGCTGGCATCCAGTCTGTAGGGCGTTTAAATATTAAGGGCCATATTTTCGAAGCCTTTTACTGTAGTCTTTAATTAACTTAAAATATATAGCTTAGTTGTTTGCTTTTAGTTTTATAAAATTAAAAGGTGTTTTTCTCCTTTCAAGTAGGACTGAAAGAAAACACATTTAAAATATACCCCTAAATCGCTTCAAATGTGTTGCGGTGAAGCAAAAGTGTAGCATTGAAGTATCTGCAAGGAGTCACTGAGAAATGCTCTTCACTAAAATCTTTCAAAAATCAATTTCACTTTAATGACTACGTCTTTCCTTTAGAAAAATGTGAAACCTACGCAATGACAACAATACATTTAAGACTTACTTGAATGATTGTGTTAGTTTTATGTGCTTTCAAGGTTTTAGGGCAGCTAGAATTCTGGCACGTTGCATTAAGAATGATGTCAAACCAAACATTTTTTGTGGTGATGGGTCTATAACAAGTATACAGCCGTCTGTCTTTGGGCTTGCCAGCAGTCTGATATTGATGATTCACCATAACAAATATTACATTCGGAGCAGGCCCATCAGTGCTGCTTGTACTACTGTAGATTACTCAGTGATATGAGGGGATTCACTGCATGAAAACTGCTATATTGTACAAATGGACAAACATACAGAAAGGTTTCTAAACTTAAACTGCGCTCAGACTGCTTCCTCTCCAGCTATCTGCCTAGGACTCCCCACTTTGTTCTCAGTAAGAGCACAAAGCCTGCACTGTATTTAACTAGGAAGTAAGCCAAATGTGTTGCCATGTTAAATAAGCCACCAATGGACTTGGTTACTCAGGGCTCTCCAAACTGTTCTTCATTGTGTATTCAGTCCAGGATACACTCCTGCTCTAAGGAGTCTCTTCCACAAGAGATGCCAATGATGGCTTCAATGGAATCTCTGTCTATAATTGTCTTTATCGGTATGCTTTAGATTATGGGGCATGAATAACCGTGTAATTACACTGTAATAACCGGGTAATTGCAGATGGTTCCTACTCTTACTTCGATAATACCGTGTAGTTACATGGAAATGGCCCTGTGAACAACATCTTGTTATCTGATGTAATTACATGGTAACACAATCAGGCCATTTCCATGCAAGTATAAACTCCACTACTAGTTATTATATAAGAGCAGAAACCATTGGCAGTTATCATTTTATTACCATGTTATTTTATGGTTATAAGTAGTAAACACTATATGCACCATCACCATGTTAATTTCTAACCAATGAGAATGCAGCATTTGGTTTTGACAGGTCCCCTTAACCAATCAGAATCGACCGGAAGTCCCTCCCAGTTCCGGTCATGTGTCTGTAGTCTTTAAGCAATTCCGGAAGTCCCACCCTCCCGTCTTGTGACGATTTGTAGTTTTAATGCAAATATGGAAATCCCACCTCCCATCCTGTCACATGTATGTAGTTTTTAATGCACTTTTGGAAACCGTGTTCCACGATTGTAGTTTATCACATTAAAATGGGGAATTAAACAAAGGTTTGGGGCATTATTTTTAAATGTATTTAAGAGTGAATTGGGGAAAAACAAGGGGAATACATTGTTTTGTATATGTGTTATTTCAGAAAATAAAACAGACTTTTTAGAAAAATAAAATAAGTTTGAAAACAGGTGTATATAGTTTGTTATATTCTTTATTTCAGAAAATAAAATAAGCAGTAAAAAAGGGTATAGTGTTGAAAAATAAAATGAGTAAAACAAAAAATGTATAGTGTTGAAAGATAAAGTAAGTTTTGAACATAAATGGAGCAGTAAAATGTTAAAAACAAGGTTACAATGTGTGTACTTAAACATGAAAAACAGTTTAAAAGAGGAGAAATGTGAACTGTTAAAACCTGCAGAGAACAGAGAAGCGTGTCTGTTGAAAAAAGACTAAAAACGTGCTAAACCGTTTAAAACATTTCTTAACCAACACATAAATAAATAAATAAATAAATAAATAAATAAATAAATAAAATAAAATGTGAGAACCTGTATACACGGCTAAGTTAGCATTTTTAAAACCTTATTTTGCACAGCTTGAGACCAAAGCAGGTGTAAAAGAAACACACAGCTCTTCTGAAAAGCGCTACAAAGTGCCTTGAGTTTGATGGCAATGTTAGACTTGTTACAATGTATTTGCTTAAAGAAAAAAAAACATTTTTTAAATATAATGCTACAAACCTTAATTGTGACTGCGTTTGTCTGTGTCTGAGGGAAAGAGAACACTGCTGTACACTAAACTGTGCCCCGCATGCAGCTAAGGGCGTCGTCAAGATAAAAACATTTTTAAGAGAAACAGAACGGTGGTTGCTGACTGAGTCACAATGGCAAAATGAACTAGAGATGTGCTGGTATTCAAACTTCAACAATGGTTTTAGGTTACATTTTAATGTGTATAGCTGCGCTGTCTAAGGATGCAGTGGCTGGCCCTTTGACAAGCATGACAGCTAAAGAAGTGGACAGCGATTTCAAAGCCTCCAACCTGCTGTGTCCTGCGCTGATATCTAGAGGTTGTCCAGCCAGTTTCACAAGAGAATCGCCAATGCAATTGCGATAAACAATTGTTGGGGAGTTCTTAGCACAGGGCACGAGAATGTCGCTTATCTGTCACACAGAGCTGCTGGCTAAGACAGACTACGCTTAGTCCTGACGGTTGTTTGAATATGGATGGCGGTGCACACAGGCATTTATTAGTACTGAAATATGTATTGAAAAGCACTGCAAAGAGCTGTGCTGATCGACTTAAACAACTAGGCTAACAATCTTTGTTTTGCAGGCAGTGTTTTCAGGTTGTACAAGACCGTGGATGTCGTGGACTGGGAATTGTTAGAGGGACTAAGAAAATACATAGAGATCAAGGCTTTTCTGAACTGAAAAGATTCGACGACAAAGCATTTTAAAACCATTTGAGTGTTACCATTAAAGTGCTTTATAGTGTGGGAATCTGGCAGCAAAATCTGTCTTCAGGTTTTTTTTGAGTGCATTCACATGACTGTCCTGTCAGAAACACATTTGTGTCAATGTTCTGCAATGAAGTACTGGAGAAAATGTGGCTCTAGTAATTAAAAAAAATTAAATTAAAAACAATAAACACATTTTATTCATCAGAAAATATTGACAACAGGTAGGCCTATTTGGGGTGCACACTGTAAAACTATTCACTTTTGTTGCCCTTACACTTCACAGTTTTTTGAAATGCGCTGTTCACTTCTTTAGCTATAATGTAAACCAAAACCATCGCTGAAGTTTGAATACCAGCACATCTCTAGTTCATTTTGCTATTCTGACTCAGTCAACAACCTCAGTCAGTCTGTTTTATTTTGTTTTTCCCCATTTTTACTGACCGTTGTGACTCAATGTCAGCAACCGCCGCTCTGTTTCTCTTAAAAAAATGTTTCCTATTTGGTTTATGCATCTTGTAAGCCGCACTGGTCTGTTAACCAATTCTGTTACCCAATTTGACACTTATTTTACAGACACCTCACTATTCTGCGACTTTTTAACAGGCTATATCTGGAATAGTTTTTCGTGCAGTTTTCTGTAAATATACAACAGTCCTATGTATGAAAACTTTAAAACGGGAGTGAAATACTGTCTATGTCATTATTGAGAGGGGCTATCTATACGATAAATGACTGTTTTTTAATTTAACACAAACACCAACACTAATTCTTGTTTTAATAAACTTATAAATTGTTTACCATTCCCCTCTTTGAAATTGTTCTCATTCTACCTAAAGGAATTACAGCAAACTCTTGTACAGCATCTTACAATAAAACACACCAGTCACTTATCGCCTATAGCCTATCACCACAGGCCAGTGTAATCCCCAGCCCCTCGCCCATGAGGGTGCCCTGGCGCTTGTACAATTGTCTCTCAGTTTGCATGCTCACACAAGAATAAACACAGCCAAAGTTTGTCGCGTTTTTTGTTTATACATTGTAACAAAGTTGGAAATTGTCTAAAATATGACCGCTAATAGTCAATGTTTGTAGCATTTCTTTTTTACGTTTTTAATCTTTAAACTAAATAAACTTAAATAGACATTCATGATCCGTGCATTTCAGCATAAACACTGGGTTTCAAAGTGTTTAAATACGTGCCTAACGACTGTTTTGTTCAGCTGATAATCCTTCAGTCTGTAGTTTTGAAAACTTTTGTGTTCATTTACTTCTGCATAAGCATACAGGCCGCTCCAGCATTGCCAAGAGAGCCCCAAACTGATCTTTCTGCACGCTGGGTCAACATATCACTTATTTTATTTGTATAAATTAAAAATACAACAACAACTCTATATTTTTGTTTTATTTACCATTTTACGGTAACAATTTTTTTCTTTTTATCAAAATTGACTTGAAACTACAATCTTTAAAACTGTTGCTTTAAAACTACACGCATGGCCCTTAACCGAGGTAAAACTTCTGTAAAACTACAAACACGTGACAGGAAGGGTAGTGGTACTTCCATAACGCCCTCAGCACACTGGAGGAACTGTCTGCCACACTCGCAATTCTCTCTCAGTTTGTTCAGTCAGATACAGACAAGCTCGACACTGAAAAGGTTTGACCAGCGATGCTGCTAGCCAGTGCTGGGGCCCCTAGTTTCTTATCTTCAAGCGATGCCCCTAGCTGCATGCGGGCACAGTTTAGTGTACAGCAGTGTTCTCCTCAGACACAGACAAACGCAGTCACAATTAAGGTTTGTAGCATTATATTTAAAAATGTTTTTTTCTTTAAGCAAATACATTGTAACAAGTCTAACATCACCGCAGCAGCAGCAGCAGGTAGTCAAGGTTTGTATTCTTGTGTATTGGTTTTTAAATGTTTTAAACTCAAGGCACTTTGTAGCGTATTTCAGAAGAGCCGTGTGTTTCTTACACCTGCTTTGGTCTCAAGCTGTGTAAAATAAGGTTTTAAAAATGCTAACTTAACCGTGTATACAGGTTCTCACATTTTATTTTGTTTTATTTATTTATTTATTTATTTATTTATTTATGTGTTGGTTAAGAAGTGTTTTAAACGGTTTAGCACGCTTTTAGTCTTTTTCAAAAGACACGCTTTGTTCTCTGCAGGTTTTAACAGTTCACATTTCTCCTCTTTTAAACTGTTTTTCATGTTTAAGTACACACATTGTAACCTTGTTTTAACATTTTACTGCTCATTTTATTTTCAAAACTTGCTTTATCTTTCATCCCTATACATTTTTGTTTTACTCATTTTATTTTTAAACACTGTACCCTTTTTTACTGCTTATTTTCTTTTCAAGAATAAAGAATATAACAAACTGTATATCCCTGTTTTCAAACTTATTTTTATTTTTCTAAAGTCCTGTTTTATTTTGTTTTTCCCCATTTTTACCGAATTCGCTTATTTTTTCTGAAATAAAAGTATAACAAACTATATACCCCTGTTTTCAAACTTATTTTATTTTTCTAAAAAGCTTATTTTATTTTCTGAAATAACACATATAGCAAAACAATATATTCCCCTTGTTTTTCCCCAATTCACTCTTAAATACATTTATAAATAATACCCCAAACCTTTGTTTAATTCCCCATTTTAATGTGATAAACTACAATCATGGAACACGGTTTCCAAAAGTGCATTAAAAACTACATACACGTGACAGGATGGGAGGTGGGATTTCCATATTTGCATTAAAACTACAAAACGTTACAGGGCGGGAGGGTGGGACTTCCGGAATTGCTTAAAGACTACAAACATATGACTGGAACTGGGAGGTGGGACTTCCGTTGATTCTGATTGGTTAAGGGGACCTGTCAAAACCAAATGCTGCATTCTCATTGGTTAAAAATTAACATGGTGATGGGGCATATAGTGTTTACTACCACCACCAACATCATTTCAAAGGTAAGTAAGGAATTATCGCTGGCTAACTTCAAGAACAACCTAACTACAACATCGATATTACAACTTGAACTGCTCATACAGGTATCTCATTTCAAGTTCTATGTCAAGTTCAAGCATGTATAAGACTCAGAATGACAGGCCATTTCCGTGTTCTATGATCATAACACCATATCACCATAAATGTTAACCTATAGGTGGGGTTCAGGGGAGGAGCTAGGCACCAACAACCTATCATCTGCTGTCATCAATTAAATCTACCTTATTTAAACATTAGTCACCTCTACCTATCTGTCTTGTGTTTTTCGTTTTGGCAAAACCTAAGCGATTTCAAGACCCATCAACTTTTGTATACCTCAACAATGGAGTACTTACAGCAGCTGTCATCGGATTCAGAGGATTCCCAGGATTTTCTGTCATTACCAGATCATTCTTCTCCAGCTTCAATCCAGGGCCCATCCAGTCTCCGTTTTTCTCCCCTTCTGGCATTTCAGTTACATCTGATCAGGCTCCCGATCAGGTTCCAGTTCAAATATTGCCTACCGCTCCTGCCACCCAAACATCGAATCTGCGCCGATCCAAGCGACTTCGCCTCAGGACGCCCTCCGGATCGATTGTTTTGGAAGGACTGGCCCATGAATAAATTGATAAAACCCTCCTTAAAACGGTAATGCGATTCCGCAGGGAGTGATAGAGAGTCTCTTTTCATTCTCTATTGCAATTCAGTATCAGCAGAACCAGTTTTTCCTCCGAAAAACATAATCAGCCAGCTTCAGCCATTCAGCATCCTAAAACAGACAGCAGGCAGTCTATTCCGATCTAACCACCCCCACAACTAGCACCGCTAATCAGCAGCCAGCCATTGAAATCCAACATTCGCAAATATTTAGAGAGATAAAATCATTTATGCAGCCATTTTCCGATACTCTATCTTCGGTCAGTTCTCAACTATCGGATCTAAATAAAAGGGTGTCTATTATGGAACAGGGAAAACAATCTTCAGCGCTGTCATTAATTCCAGCATCAAACACTGCAGCGCCGCCTACAGCTTCTTCTGGTCCAGCCCCAATTTCAGCCAGCGAAGCAGATCCTCCACAATTCAACCTCGCTACTGCATCTACATATGGATCCTCCTCTCCAACTGCAGCTAGACGTCACACTATATCTCCACGAATCAGACGTAACATTCTCGAAGGTAAGGACATTAATCTTGTTTCTCTATTGATGACGACTTCGGAATTCTTGGATCATAGAGTAGTGGATTGTGGAGATTTGGCAGTAACTCTAAAATCCAGAGATCCCAGACTGATTAAAAATCTTACATTAGGGGAATTTGTCCTTGCGTTCTCCATATTCAGAGATGTGCTATGCTCGGTATATCCTAACCGCAGAGCTGAATTGGACTCCTACGAATACTATATCGTGGAGCTGTCTGTCAGATACGGGGACTATGTTTTTGAGTATCATAAATCATTCTCTGCAAAAGCAGCAGCGATATTGGCAGCAGATAATCACATCATCAATTGGGCTAAACCGACACAGATCTATTTAATAGAATTTTTGGTGGTCTGAGAGCTCGCATGTGGGATCTGCGCTTCAACAGCTCACACAACATCCCTCTGCCCTAAAGCCGCAATTGCATCAACTTCTAAAGCACCCAGTTTCGCCGCTAATTCATACAGATCTTCAGTACCTAATCCTATACATTCTTCAGCTCCCTCGATCAGTCTACAAGGAAAGACAAATACGGGCTTAGTATTAGATTTTCAGGAGGAAGACAAATCTGCAACAATTTCAATACTGGCTTCTGTTCGAATAGGCAATGCAATTTTATACACATGTGCAGCAATTGCGGAGACGCTCACTCTAATTCAATCTGCCCTTTAAAACGCAAGTGACTTTCCCCGATGCTCACAGTCTTTACTCCTATAAACATCCCGGCGTTATCAAGTAAATTACAGAATCATCCCGACAGTAACTTAATTAATTACCTGATAGACGGATTAAAAATGGTTTTTCAACCGGTCTTACTCAAATTCCTTCTTCCTCGCTCAAAAGCAAAAATCTTTATTCAGCGACTCAAGATCCACAATCAGTGCAGTCTCTCATCGAGAAAGAAATTAAAAAGGATTTATAGTCGGTCCATTTCTAGCTCCTCCTTTTCCAATATATAGAATTAATCCTATCGGCATTGCCACGAGGAAAATGTCAGGAAAAAGCGTCTCATTATTGATTTATCAGCACCACGGGGTCAAGCACCAGCAGCATTAACTCATTAATTCCCCAAGATCAATTTTCCCTGCATTACATCACTATTGCAGATGCAATACATTCAATTAAATTAGCAGGTCGTGGTTCCTGGTTAGCAAAAGCGGATATATCAGACGCATTTAAAGTAATGCCAATCCATCCTTCTCTCCGTCACCTGTTTGGTATATGCTGGGAAGGAAAGTTTTATTTTGCCACCCAATTGACTTTCGGCTGCCGCAGTAGCCCGAAGATATTTGATACCCTGTCGGAAGCATTATGCTGGATTCTTCTTAATGTCTATCATGTCCCATTCTTGCTCCACTTGCTGGACGATTTTTAGTAATTTCTCCTCCTTCAGATGCACCAGCAGAAGCGATTTCCAATCTTAAAAGCTTATTTTCTGAAGTTGGCGTTCCGCTTTCAGAAGAGAAATCAATCGGTCCCCTTCATTCTTTGGAATTCCTTGGAATCATTCTAGATACAGAAAAGTTTGAAGCTAGCCTGCCTGAGTCTAAACTTAACCATATTCGTTATCTCATTCAGGAATTTCAGATCAGTAAAACAATTAAAAACGAGCACTGCTTTCATTGCTGGGTTACTTTAACTTCGCAATACGTATCATTCCACAGGGGAGGACGTTTATATCTCGACTGCTAGCGCTGGCATCAACAGCAAAAATCTGAACTCCTATATAAATATCTCTTCAGAAGCTAGGAAAGACATTAAAATGTGGTCTGCGCTTATTCAGCACTGGAACGGTCTCTCTATGTTTTATGATGATTTCATGTCAGCTCCACACGATATGGCTTTATTTACTGATGCCTCATCTCTGGGATTCGGAGGTCTATTTAACAATCAATGGTTTTGCAGTACATGGCCTGAGGAAATCGAGAACATATCTCCTCATCTAAAATCCACAGCTCTGCTAGAGATATACCCAATAGTAGCAGCTGCCCAGCTATGGGGTCATCTCTGGTCTAAGAAATCAATACTATTTTACTGTGATAATTCAACTACAGTGCATATTATAAATAAAGGTCGTTCCTCTTCCCTCTTATAATGCAATTGCTGCGTCGGCTTGTATGGATTTCAGTCTCTAATAATTTCTTAATACAAGCTCGCCACCTACCGGGCATTTTTAATAATGCAGCTGATGCTCTTTCTCGTTTACAGATTTCCAAATTCCACAGTTTACTGCCTACAGCTCTGCAATATCCAGCAGCAACGCCACAGTTCAATCAGCTGATTTTCAACTAAATCCAACTATTAATAAACTTCTTATTTCAGCTCAAGATTACATGGCATCAGCACTTGCCCCATCTACCAGATCCTCGTACTCTACAGGTTGGGCATGTTATGTAACTTTCTGTTTACAAAGCAGGATTAATCCTACTCCATTCAACCAGGACTGGATCATGGCGTTCATAGTGCATGCAAAGGACTCTCTACATCTGGCACCAGCTACAATCAGACTATATTTGTCAGAATTCAGCATCAATTTCGCTTGATGTCCATCAATTCCCCAACTCTATTATCAATTCCAGAGGTTCGTCTCCTTTACGAGGAATTTCCAAGTGCTCTCCGGCTCCTTCTTCTGCTCGCCTGCCTATTTCTATAGACATTCTCAGTAACTTGATTTCAATTCTCCGCCATGGCTGTTTTCTCCATTTGATGACCTAACTATGGAAGTCATATGTCTATCTGCATTTTTGGGTTTTGAGATGTTCTGAATATACAGTTCCTTCCATTGCCAGCTTTCCTACCCTCGGTATCCGCTGCAGTGACCTCAAGCTCATCCCAGATTCTCATTTCATCTTATTTCTTCGCATTTCAAAACAGATCAACTGCGGCAAGGACAATGTATTCAGCTTTCTAAGATCAACTCTCCTCTGTGTCCCTTCACGTCCATGTTGAAGTACATTGCAGAACGCAAGGCCATTTCATCCTCCGACCCTTTGTTTATCAATTCAAGCCGGTCCATTGTATCAAGGCATTGGTTTTCAACACACCTTTCCACCGTGGTGTCCAGAGCAGGTCTTCCTTCGCAATTCTACACTCCTCATTCATTTAGAATAGGGGCAGCTACTTCAGCTGCAAAAGCCAACATTAACCAGCATTTAATTAAAAATATGGGGCTGGACTTCATCAGCAGTTGAAACTTATATTCGTTCTTCATCATCTGAAATATCCTCCGCACATCAGTCCATTGCTAGTATGTCCGAGTGGGGACGACCTTTCTGCCTGGGCCTCCAAAGATTTCCCCTAAGAAATTAAATTAAAAGAAGGGGTTTTTTCTTTCCACTGTGCAGAGGGTCTTCACATAGTCATTAGGGTACAGTCTACTAACCCCTTTGTCACGTTAAGTGTTTGTTTTCTTTCGTCTAAATGTTTTTCTTTTCTCTTTTCTTATGCATTGGCGGTTCTCTCTTTTCTTCTTCACCTTGGCCAGCGGGAGCCGGGGTCCATCTTTTGGGGGTTAGTGATTCCACTTTCTCCAACCCTTTGTTAAGCTCCGCTTCATTTACCTCATAGAGGAGGGTTCTCCATGAGTCAGAGGGGACCCCGGCCAAACCCTTCCATCTGCATGTATGTTTCTTTTGGGATTCTTCTTTCAGGTCTGATGCCTCTATGCGAGGGTCCCCAAGCGGTGGCATCCCTCATGTTTGTCGGGTCTCCTCAAAGACGGTGGCCCCTCTCCTGTTTATCGTGTCTATCGATCAAGTAAATGTTGGGCCTTGAAGAGGCGGAGCCCTCTCTCCTTGTGTATATGTTCACTAACTCTGTCAATAAACACTACCAGGTGGCATAGCTCCGCCCGTGAAATGTTAACCTATAGGTGGGGTTCAGGGGAGGAGCTAGGCACCAACAACCTATCATCTGCTGTCATCAATTAAATCTACCTTATTTAAACATTAGTCACCTCTACCTATCTGTCTTGTGTTTTTCGTTTCCTCCTCCTCCCTCCTCCTCCTCTAGCATCTCAACCGCCTTTGCATCGGTCTCCTCTGGGGGTTAGTGATTCCACTTTCTCCAACCCTTTGTTAAGCTCCGCTTCATTTACCTCATAGAGGAGGGTTCTCCATGAGTCAGCGGGGACCCCGCCAAACCCTTCCATCTGCATGTATGTTTCTTTTGGGATTCTTCTTTCAGGTCTGACGCCTCTATGCGAGGGTCCCCAAGCGGTGGCATCCCTCATGTTTGTCGGGTCTCCTCAAAGACGGTGGCCCCTCTCCTGTTTGTCGGGTCTCCTCAGCCACGGAACCCCCTTCTATTATGTTGGGCTTCAAGAGGCGGAACACCACGCATTCCATGTTTTAACAGATACTAACTTTATGTTTTCTTTCCAGTTCGCGAGCCTCTTCGTATGTCGGGTAACCTCGGAGACGATGCCCCTCTCGTATGTCGGGTCACCTCAAAGACGGTGGCCCCCTCCTGTTTATCGTGGTCTATCGATCAAGTAAATGTTGGGCCTTGAAGAGGCGGAGCCCTCTCTCCTTGTGTATATGTTCACTAACTCTGTCAATAAACACTACCAGGTGGCATAGCTCCGCCCGTGAACTGTAATATTGTAGGGTAGAAATCATGCCAGTGCAGTATATATTTACTTGTGATCCTAATTTTTCTTCAGTCAATGCAAAATACCTAGTCCTAATCTTCCTATGAAAGAGTGACAGTGCACTGGCACTCAACTGAAATGCAATAAACCCAAAACAGAAATCTTTGTGCATTCGGTGTCTGAGGTCATGGTTTAAGTCTATGTTATTCACAGTGACAGCTGCAGATGCTGTAATCATGGCTGTAACTAGCTATTAGGCCAGTCCTCGGTTGTTTTTCTGCATCATCATGTAAAAATTCTGATAAAGTACAAGAGACTCCATTATTTTCTCTGTTGGTCTGCTCTGTAACATAGATTTGGAGGTTGAATAGTAAATACCAAGCAGTCATATAAATACTGCCAGCTATAGCTTGAAACGTCAGTTTGACCTCGGTAGAATGTGAGCTCAGGTTACCGCGCAGCCTGTAATGGCTCGTTTAGATGACAACGTCTTCAGTTTAGCTCCAGAAGTACTCTTTTCGCCTATCTATTTAGTATTGGCTGGCAACAAGAGTGACCAGTCCAATCCAGATACCTGCTAGTCTATTCATTTTACCAGGGCTGCTCGTTCCCACCCAACACTTGTGGTTACTCAGATAAAGATGCGCTGGTGTAAAATGTCGCCTATGCGCACTCTCCAAACAAGCGTCTGCTGTATGTATCTGCAGTTAGCTGTGGTCAGACACAAGCTATGTTTCCATTAAACTTTTTTATGCGCTAAATCTCTTGCGTAAAAAAAAACTCGACAACTGTGATGAAAACAGGCGAATTCGGTTAATTCATGCGGCGAAAAAATATATATATAAAAATACGTTCGATACGGGAGGATAAAAATGTATCCTACCGGGACACTGCACGTAATTAAAACTTAATGACACATATCACATGTCAATCAAATCTACAGCTAGGGCCAAAAACTTTGCATATCATTTTAGGGTTACAGTACAGTAATTTAAAAAAAACTACAGGCGATAATTTCGATATTTTACTTAACACCATTTAATCAAATAAACTACAAAATTACATCGCAAAAGTCTACCGGAAGCCATAATGGCAGTAGTATTTCATGTCAGTTTTGGTTAAGTGGCCCATATGGAAAAACTACAAAGCAGTATGTAATTCAATATGTTAACGTAGCATTGGAATTAACATTGGACTTTATGGTTAATTCTACAGGGTGCTGGAAAACTTTTGGCCACAGATATAACTGCGTTAATTCAACTTAAATAACCACACATATCATATGCAGGGGCGGCACAGTCATGGTTACATGACGGACACCTTACAAAATACTGACCTCACTAGACCTGATCATATATTTTGTCCGTTAGTCTTACGTACATGTAATTATAATATAAAGTAAACATAGCCTACCTCATAATGCTGTGATAGTATTACTGATGCACTGTCTGATTGAAACCACACAATTTTCAGTACTGGATCATCATTTTGTTAATTTTTCCAAACAACTGAATATGGTTGACTCTTGTCAACTTTGGTCAGTGCTTTCAGCACACATTCTGCACACAAAGGGTAGTTCTACCGCTGATTTCACGGTTTAGCAGAAAAGGCAGTCGCCAGATTTCTCATCGTTTCTGGCAATAGTTTATGCACTACAGAGCAGTCTTTGGAAGGCAGAGGAACTGGAGTCAATTTGTGTGGCCATTTCTTTAAAGACGCTACCTGTTGCAAATTGTAACAGCTTTTGCCAAACTAGGCAAGACGGCTCATTGTGTGCGTCTTTTGGTCCAAGCTTACAAATGCCGCCAACACTCCGGAGGTGGACTCGAGTCCGGTTCTCTTAAACGCTGGGTAGTGTGGACGCTAACCGTATTTATCACTTCTAAGCCGGTTTAAAGGCAACTAATATGTTTTAAAGGCTTTTTTTAATCATAACGTTTATGAAAAAAACATTATTGAAAAAATAAAACAAATAGGCAATCTATTTCTCAATACTGGAGTTGAAAGTCAGCTAACTTGAATAGGATTTGCTTTAAAAATGAATACATTCCAGTGATAAGAAATGTATTTACAGTACCAGTGTGTACAGTAGCCTTCCGTTACCCGTACCACAAGCACAATACACAGTGTACCACGTTTTAACGCGTATGGTACCACAAAATAACACCACACCGGTTCTGATCATAAGTAGCCTGTAATATTCATTTGTTTTAGAAAGTATTTACTTAGACAGTATTTTAAGTGTTCAGATCAATAAAACCCAAGGGAATGTAAAATAAAGCGTCCTGTAGAGAGAGAGAGAGAGAGAGAGAGAGAGAGAGAGAGAGAGAGAGAGAGAGAGAGAGAGAGAGAGATGGTTTTCAAACACTTCAACGTTTTCATTTCATTTAAAATCTAAATACCGATAGTATTATATTGCATGTAACTGAAACTGAAAAATGTGAATGCTATACTCTATGTGTTCATGTTTTCTTCATACAAAAGACTACAAATGCAGTGCGTTCCCAAAAATATATATAGAAAAGTAAACTTACCTGAAAATATCTCTTAAAGATGATGTTCTTGCAAACTTTTTCCGCAATAGGGACTAGCTGCCGCTCATAAACCCGCTTTAATACTCCAGAGATGGGCTAAAAGTCGCTGGGTTGCAGGAGCGCTCCTGAGCAATCACACATCAGCTTGTATGTCTGAATCAGCCAATTCTCGACTCTTTTATCCTGGCAGCTTTGGTCTGTCTTGAGCAGCAGGGAACCCCGCTAACTGTGCAGTGGAACCAAAAGGACTCACAAGTAGACCACTGGCTCCCCTACCGACGCGCTGGCAAATACAACAATGAAGTATTGTTATGAACTGGTACCCACGCTGCATGTCGTGCAGGGGGCTTCATGCGGGTTTTCTTTATGTAAAAGGCTTTGATTGCTATTACTTGTATCAATTTTGATCACACCCCCAAAAAATATAATAAATAAATGTGCAATTGTATTTGCAATATAATGATGGACATCTGTTTAAGACCATTGCTTTCTAGTATCCCAGAATAGATTATCCTTTGTGTGCATACTAAAGAAAATACGTCCTTCTTGCTTACAGTTATGTTCAATCATCTAAATCAGTGGTTTTCAAACTTTAAAAAATGGTATCACATTTACTTTGTTACAGTTTATTTAATATATAATTTATCGCAACCGTTTGGGACTGACAAACTGGTTGTTTAGGACAGAACACGAAACGTTTCAAGTCTTCTGAATGCACAGAATCAAAAGACAGTATTTAGGAATCTTTTCAGAAACACACGTATTCGTTTTCAATTCGGCAAAATATTTATAAATAATCCAAAATAATCTGCACTGTAAATGTTTATCACGTTACCATTTACCTAATTTTTACGACATCAAAAACATAAACCTCAAGATAAAACTATACTAACTAACAAAATTAAAGCAAAAATAAAAATGATCCAAGGGACGGTATAACTTTCTGTCACTTGCATTTTATGTAGACTCTTGTGTTTTCTTCCTTCGTTTTTCTTTTGCAAGTAAGAAATGTATCAATTTTTGACTGGAGAAACGATACTGCATTGACATTACAAGTCAGATTCAGTTACAATGGGCAACACACCAATTGTAGGCGCTCCATTTCAAAGACCACTGCTGTATACTAAGCATTGTCTTTGTTGATGAATGTGTATCTGTCCCTCCAGATCAATTTAAATGCTTTGCAGTCCTGTCATGTCCTGGCTGTTGTTAGTGGCCCTACAACCTAGTGTTATGGATCGTGTTTCTATTTTTATTTTTTAACCACTGTACAAAGGTAACATAAATACATTCATTGTAAATACAAGTATTAGTATTAAAAAACATATTTAATAGAATCGTTTTAATATGTCTTCAAGACCTAATACAATATCCGGGTATGTATCATTAAGTGCATGCAATTCCTGTACAGTCTTTAGTTAACACCATTTAATGTGACAACATGAAAAACAAACAGTGCTGCATAATATACAATTGTAAAAAAAAAAAAGAACTGTTATTGTCTGTTAACTGTTATAGATGTTGATTAATCGTTTTCATTACTTCCTGTAAACAAACATGTACTTTAGTAACAAACATGCCCTCTCGGCATTCTACAGAAGCGCTGCTGCATTTATTCACCACAAGGCGGCAGTAGAGACAGGTGAGCCTGTATTTGAAATCCCTTCTTTGAAGACAGCCATTCATCTCACCGGGGCCTGTCTGATTCCTAAGCATTTGCTTTCAACATTTTGATCCCCAAACCACTGTAGTTCGACAGCATCCCAAATGAAAAACAGTTAGGAAGAATTACTGAGTGTGTTTACCAGCCCAGTACTGTAACAGCTCATGGCTGTATTCAGCTATCAAAGTAATCATGCCTTTTCATAACAGAACATAGTGCTTTATTGAATCTTTCAGTGGTGTCATGTATTAATAACTTGGAAACAAATATAAGGCACCTTGCATTAGCTTTTGAACTACCAGTGCGGTCTCACCAGTATGATACTTCACTTGATGTGTATTTTCAACCCTCTTGTCTGCAGTATTGATTGAATTACCCTGCAGGATGCATTCTGTGCCTCAAAGACACTTGCATTGGTTTTAGCCTTTGAAGTTTAAAATACCCAGTGACTCTCTGCAAAGATTGGCTAAAATATTAGGGTCCATTTTCAGTAGGCTTAACGTATATTGTGGATAATTGAGACTCACCCTGAAAATAACAAGGGTGCACAGCAAGGCAGCAAACCCCATTACTGCAAGCACTTAGCCTTGCCTGCTTCAAAAAACATAACACTGCCAGTTCTGAACAAAAGCCTACAAATTAACGTCTTGCACATGTCAGAAAAGCAATGGGAAGCAACTAAAGCTGAAGAGCAGCTCCTGGACTCAGGCTTTAGAAAACAACAACAATATTTCAATAATTACAATAAGAACCAAATTAGAAATATCATAAAATGCATTTGAAGCTCTTACTCTTCAAGTAGCAATCTCCTCAAACCTCTGTGAAGCCATAGCAAAACATGTTGCATTGCTCATTAGAAGAAGTATCGTTTTATTTGAAATAATAAATCTACTGCTATCTGCACTACCAGTCCCTCATCACCTCATCAGCTATTAAATCCACTACTGTCATTTAAGTTAATTAACTATTGTCTACTGAGGATTACATAACAACATCAAACGCTCCAATTGTATAGCAGTTTGACCCATTCCTGGTTTTACAATGCGTTTAATAAGACGTGCCTGAGCTTGTTAATCAAGTACTTAACCTGGAATGGGTGAAACTGCTGTGCAACAGGAGTCTGATGTCCAGCCCTGAATTTAATTATTACATTCCTTGTAAATGAATTAAAAACTTGTAACAGGGAGCTGCAGCTTTTATATAAAAGCACATTAATCAGTCGTGTGAGGAACATTAGTATTTGCAAAGGCTTTTTTTTCCAGTTACTGCTCATGTATTAAAGGGAGAGCGCAGTGGGTCTACAGTACTTCGTCCTTGTTTATGTGTACACTCTGAAGGCACACTAGGGTTAATTTAAGGAGCTAAAGAGGACCCACCCCATATGTGCTACCTAATTGGTAGGTCTATCTTAAACGCTACACTTTTTGTTCAGGACATTGGTGCAGGGAAGTGTCAATCACTGTTTTTCTTGGCTCGCCTTCAGCGTCCTATTAGATTGCATCGATTTCAGCAACAGTGTATCTCTCGCTCGGGTACAGGCGTTCGGTATATTTAACAGCAAGAGTTTGCTTCCTCAGCGTTCTAGGACTGAACAGCGCTGCGGGACGGAAACATAATAACGACAACCAGTAACAAGGTAGCCAGTCGAGATCGTGGTAAGTAATGTCTATTAGTGCAATAGATTTTAAACCTGCTTCTTTTTATTTATCACGGAATGCAATACCATGCCATGTGCTATTTTTAACAAGTTGGAGATTCACGTAACTTAGACCCATAGATAAGGGTGCTTTCACATGACGACACATTGTGCAGTTAATAAATAATAATAATAAATAATAATAATAATAATAATAATAATACGGGGGTTCATTGCAATCATTGTTCAAATTGTTCTGTCCACTGCGCTTTACAAAATAATGCGGATCTATCTAAAACTCAAACTGCAGTATACAGAACTAATGCAACAGTATGAAACGTTATTAAAAGACTGTCGTGAATATGAATGGAGTGCAACTATGACCAGCACGAGTGTCGCTACACACTGGCATTTTATATTGCTAGTTGGAAGTATTGATTACACAGTTTGATACTAACGTGTGTATCTGTAAAATATAGGGACGTAGAGGAGGACCACAGGGCAGTAACGGAAAGCGCCTGTAAAATATGTTTATTGCGAAATCGTTCTAGCTTACCATCACTTTTTAATAACTTAAATAAACAAGTGCTCGTTTCTTGTAATTGTGTAGCAGACTTCAGCGTTTGAATATATATTCCAATCATGTGGGGCTTTCCCCTCTTTTATTCTTGTAATTTGAATTAAATTAGAATGTTTTATGCTAATGAGTATCTGGCGTCGACTTTCATTTTGCATGAAAACTTTAGTTAGTCATTTAGTTTGATTTCCTGTCCCTCATTATCTCACCTTATTAGGCTTTTTTTGGAGTGACACTTTTCACTGCGGCTTTATTTAAAACATAAATTACTAACTATATATCGTTTCCAAAAATTCAATTATTCAACAATATTGAGCCGGGGACGGGCAGCGTTGTAGTTGCACAGATGTCTCCGTTCACTTGAGGGCTCTACAAATTACCGTTTGTTTGCTTAACTCTGTTGACTGCAAAATGACCAGTAGAGCAGCTGTATAGCTGTTACAATACAGCATATGGTTAAAGCCATTGTCTACATAGATTTAATCTAAGTTTAAACCAGATGTATGATTCAAACCCATTCCTAGCCCTCTGGTTATACTCTGTCATTATTGGAGGGCTCATTTTCACTGCTATGACTGAGAAGCATTAAAGAGCCATTTGCTTCATATGTCCAATTGAATTCCTCTTGTATATTTCTGTGTTGTATTGTGCTTGCAGTCACTTTGAGTGTTTCTGGGTTGTGTTGCTAGAATATCGAGTTATTTATTATCATTTGTCTCTAAATACCTGACTTTTAGCTTGTCTGAAAAATCCTAAATGCCGGACTGAAAAGCTTTCCATTCATGTGACCTTTCAACTCTACCACCTACTCTCTCTCTAGGTTTAAATTCGGTTTGAATTGAAATCTTAAATTCTGAGGTTTTCTATCAAAATTAAAGTAAACCTTTTGCTAGTTAAATGACCTTGTTACCTATAATATAATGATGTATTCAGTAGTTGTTTTTTTTTTTTTAAATTGACTCAAAATGTCTGTAAATAAGCAGACAAGACCTCCCTTAGATTTTCTTAGTTACACTCTCTCTTGTCAATGGCTGGTTAGCACTATCCCCACACAGTGTGTCTGGCTATACCACATGCAGAACCCCATGGAGTATATGCAGACATTCCATAGCTGTCACATAACTAATATATTTAGAAAAAGGTTTTTATTTTACTCTTATGTTCTACTTTGAACTTTTCTTGTTCTTGTTTGGAAGTTAAAGCCAAATGTAATGTAGTAAGTGACAAGTTGTTTGACATGAATATAGGTCTGCAGTATGTGATTATAGAAACAAGTGTTAGCTGCTAAAATGTACTTAACCATTTAGCTGCAAAGTATTTTTCCCAGTGCCATAGTCCAATGAGAAAATCCAGTGAAAGTTCCCTATAGGGAATTGCTTCATCTTCTGCGGTTCCATTTCCATCGTTTTTCATTGTCTGTATTGAATTTGATGGTCCTTATGGGCTACTTGTATTATGCATAACAAGATCAAATGATCATTTAATGATGGACTATTTTGTTAAAAGACAAAAATGAATAGATATTGGGACAGTGTGTATTCATACCAACTTTAAAACCCACTTCAAGAACCATTTGATGAACTACAGTGAGGTTCTGGTCTTGTATTACAATTTTGCTTGGTTATGTAGAATAGAGTAAACATGTTAATGTGTGCTGTTGTATGTTACGTTTTAGTGTAATTCTAATTAATTACTGCTGCATAATTGTAATTGTCATTGTAATTTAACAAAATAGCATTGTTAATTTCAGCAAACAGTTCTGCTGTAATTGCAGTTATTGGAGGTGTGCGGATTTGGCACCGATAGGGTAAAATGGCCCAATCGGATGTCGGCTAGTGTTTAGACGATTATGTGCACTGATATTTACTGTATGCTTTAACTTCTCACCACATAAAATGTAGTGTTTTGTTTGGCGCATGTACTATGAATTTCCCAGTTGTGGCTGAAGCTGCAAGAACGTTTCTTTCTGCTCGATGTGGCAGTGCTGTTGACAGCTCGTTTATTTAGTGCTGCTTCACATGTGGAAGAGAAGGGAACAGGATTGTATGTGACAAAGAAAACCCTTTCCGTCTCAGACTTACTGCAGCACTACATCTAACTGGGAGCAGTTTAATGTTTTGTGGGGGTTTGGGCATTACATTTTGTGATATTATTATTTTAATTTTTATTTTTATTGAAGGTGGCTTTACATGTCAAAAGCAAATCATGACTGTAAAAAAAAAAAAAAGTGTTACTGAGGTGAACAAGGGTTTACCGTGCATTCTGTGACAGTGAATCTTTATGGCAGTCATATACTGATGTAAGTTTTATTAATATTGACTCAAGTCAGCATGAGGTCGTGTTTTCAGAGAACGTTCTGGTACACTTGGCTAATTAAAAAATATAAAATCCTGCCAATGTGACCTTGGGTGATGTTTGTGCTTTCTTTTTTTTTTAATTAATTTGCTGAATGCAGTTTGCTCTTGCTAACACAGTCTGCTGTGTTTTGATATTGGTTCAAATTGGTTCAAACTGGATTGAAAGCTTGGAACTCGTGGTGGGAATACATCAACCCAACAAGATACATGGTTTTAAATCTAAATCTGTGGACTAAGTAAGTGAGCAATATTTATCCGTAGAAGAGACGAAGCAAGGTCCTCAATCTGCACGCATTCACTGCACACGGAGAGTATCCTCAATCTGCACGCATTCACCGCACACGGAGAGTATCCTCAATCTGCACGCATTCACTGCACACAGAGAGTATCCTCAATCTGCACGCATTCACTGCACACAGAGAGTATCCTCAATCTGCACGCATTCACTGCACACAGAGAGTATCCTCAATCTGCACGCATTCACTGCACACAGAGAGTATCCTCAATCTGCACGCATTCACTGCACACAGAGAGTATCCTCAATCTGCACGCATTCACTGCACACGGAGAGTATCCTCAATCTGCACGCATTCACTGCACACGGAGAGTATCCTCAATCTGCACGCATTCACTGCACACAGAGAGTATCCTCAATCTGCACGCATTCACTGCACACAGAGAGTATCCTCAATCTGCACGCATTCACTGCACACAGAGAGTATCCTCATTCTGCTCTGGTGATATTCTTTATTACTATTATTTAACAGGTAGATATTCTGTCTGCATCTCAAGGTCGCCTTCTGTTCATGCATGAAGCAATTAAAGTGAAGCCAGGCAGCTTCACAGATAATTACTGCATGCATAAACAACATTAGACATAATTTAATAACTGACAGACCTCAGGAAGAAGATACAGCTAATGTTTATAGATGCAACCATTAAATCCCCTGTTTACATATGCTTTTATAATCCATCCTTGTTTAATGATGAATATTGTGTTTTTAAGATAGGTCAATGTAATAGTGTACTGTGTATTGAGGCCTCTAGGCTAGGAAACTGTGCTGACAATTCTAGCTTGTTAACCTGGAGCAGAGAGAATTGGATCTCCAGTCTAAGCCAGTACATTTATTTTTGATAAGCTTGGTATCAGTCCGGGTTCGCTACAGACCTCGGGCTATTATGGAATGCATTTTTGGATGGTACAGTATACTAAATGAGTTGAAATATTGTTTCAGGGCCTATATTTTTGGAGCAGTATAGTGCAAGCTGTAACTGGTTTGTGTATGCCCTCTGTGCCCCTTGGAAATAAGATTATGCATCTCAAGGATATTTCATAGAATAAAATTAATACAGTATAGAAAACTCACTACTGTGGATCCGATAGCCAACAAATTCAATGCAATCTAGTGCAGAGAACTGTACTGTACTGGGGACCTAAGAACCAGCTAATTCAATACAGTCTAGTATAGGGAAGTCAGTACTGGGGATCTGAGAGCCAGCACATTATTACAGCAGAGAGCTCTGTTCTGACCCTCAGTGCCTGTGTTTGTTTGCTTGCCTGGTGAAGTGTACCTTTATATTTAACAATCAAACCAAACAGCGACAATATTTGCATGATGACAAATCTTTTGTTTCACGTGGGAGCAGCAAAATTGAATTTTAGCTTTGACTTTCATTCTGTTTGGGCTTTAACTTGTCGGTTATACAGGATAGCTCCATTGGGATTTGGGATATGATTTTCAGGGGGTCATGTCTAAGTAAGTGGAAGAGCCCTATTCTAAGGTCACATGTACTTGTTACTTCAAGTCAGCAATCTCCCTCGTAAAACAAACTCTATACAAGTAGGTTTACCTCAAGCATGAATAAATTGTGTGCTGCTAATTCTTGTGTATAAATAACCTATATGTCAGCTAGGCAATTGTTAACAGATATTGTAATTGTTACCAAGTAAAGGCATTTCTTTATTATCCTAACCCCTAGCACAGAAAAAAATGCATGTCGATGCAGTGCTTGTGTTCTTGAGAACAAGTGTGGGGCACTTGCCCTTTGCTTGCATGAAGAGCGTGACTCCATGACAGACCATATGTTCAAAATGTTTACTCCAGTTTAATCAACTGCTATTTTTTGAAAGATTAAAAATTCCACAGTAATGGACAAAACTGAGAAACAACCAAACAAAAAAATTGCGTAAAAGACATCATTACTTTCAAGTTTCATACTAGTTTTGTTAAGTCAATAGGGGTTTTTCTCCTTTAAAAAGGGGGTTAAAGACTGGAGTAAACTCTTTGAACATGTGACCCTCTGTGAATATTTCGTTGGGTGGTGGAGGGGCTGTGGGCGCAGTGGGCTAATTCCGTATCCTCTCATGCCTCAGGTGGTTCAGATATCGGTCTGGGTCACAAGTGAAACGAGTTTGGGGGTCTCAACTTAAACCCCAGTGGTCCATGTCTAAGGGTGTAAGGATTAGACGTACATACAGTAAAGTAAATTCAAGACGGCATATTATTTAGTGAATAAGTTAAATGTTGCCTGTGTCTTTTTAATGTGTTTTACATTTGTAGAAACTTCACACCCACTCTTTGTTTTCTGAAAAGAGGAAACCAAAGACAATGGAAAGGTGGCATTCCGCAGCAGAAGTGAATTTAACTGGAAGCTGTAGTCTGTCTTTCAGAGGACTGGTGAACTCTCACCCAAACTCTATTTAAAGCGAATACCACCTTGGTGTTTAGAGAACCACAACAACAATGGACCCCAAACACATGTCTGTATTTGAACTAGTACAAATTATATCATTTCCCAATAATAAATACTGAGTTGAGCGAAATGGCATTGTAATTGCAGATCGATCATAACTAGCATCCAAAATATTTCAGAACCATCAGATTATTTGGATAAATAGTATACATTGTCTATTCTTATTGCTGTACCTGCTGTGTTGATGAATAGAAAATGTCAGTTTCGAGCTGTGAGGCTCGTTTTTAATTTGAAACAGCCAAAAGATAATGTATAATTAGTACCTAGTTACTTCAGTGTAAAATAAACCCAGCAGCCTATCGAATGATCTTCTATAAAAAGGAGGACAGAAACTCTCTTGTGTACGGTTGAATGAATGTGGTTTTTTCAGAAGCTATTTGGTTTGTTTTAAATGATGAAAAAAATGTAGGGTTCTGGCGAGCCTCCTTATCAGGGTGTTTCTGAAAGGAAGCGGAGAGGAAGATAAGCTTGACGTCAGGGGTCAGGGGTCAGCCCGCTCATTGCAGTGCTTCAGTGGCCCTGCTTATTGAGTACAGGCTGTGGAGGCCTACCTCATTCAGACATCTCTCTGTGCTTTTCCCTGTGGAGGTCTTGTAAACAAAGGGAAACGGGAGACGATGGCTGTGCTTCAGGAAAACCTGCTACTGATTAACACTAATGCTGGATTATCCTTGTGTGTCATACCCACTAGAAATGCAAGTTCAACAGTACAATGATTTGGGAAGCAGTAAAAGTTGAGGTAAAGTAAGGGGGTGTTAAAACCTTGAATGTGCCTTTTTAAAGTACAAACAGTTTCTGTAAATCAATCAATCTATATATATCACAGATAGGCACTCTCTTTCAGCCTTTATCTCTGTATTCTCATTTTGTTGATCATTAATGAACATTTCTGTACTGTGGGTGTTGACGAATGATTGAAAACGAGACATTTTGTGTTTGAATTGAAAGTGATGGTCTCAAGCAGTCGAGTGGGTCAAAGTTCAAGTATATTTTCCTCTAGAGGAATTATCACTTTTGACGTCACTACTGTGGTATTATGCCTTTTTTTAGAATGGCTCAGGATGCAAATATAGCCTTCATCCATGTATGTATGTGAGTGTGTGTGTGTATATATATATATATATATATATATATATATATATATATATATATATATATATACACCATATTATGGTTTTTCTTTTTCTATAGGCAGATGCTTGACTTAAGAATTAACTTTAAATAATTAAAGAATCTTTACTGATGTGTTATGAAAATGCTTTAATGGCACACAAACGCTCTAATTTCAGTGCCTGGGCAACCGATGAAGCAATGTCTTTTCCTTGTTGTGTCAAGGCAATAATAAGTCGCGGGTTAATCCAAATATTTTTTTCTGCCTTCAAGCCGTGCCAATTTAGCAAATTTCTCGCCAAATCTAGTGACTTTAAGGGCCGACTTGGCGAGATTTGTTCTCAAAAGCAGCTACAAATCTAGCGATTTTCAGGACAGTCAGCAGAGAATTTCACAGATATAAAATAGGTAAAACGTTTCGATTGTCCTGTATTAGCAATGTTCTTTTTATCCCAGTGAATCTGTCTGGCACCATGTTATTTGATTTCAAAGTTTTTCTTGAAGAGCTGATGAGATGTATCCTCTTGGTGCAAGCCCACCCCACAGGATGAGTTGTTCAGGCAGACAGGAAAATATTGATAATTTCCTTTTGTTGCAGACCATACCATTCTAAATATTGGGTGGGGTGGAGACTTTGTGCCAAGACAGTGCTTGTAATAGAAGTGTGCGATGGAATAAAATGGTGTAACACTAAAGGGTTCAACCATCCAGTAGTTTTCAACGTTGCAGGTAACCAAGGCTAATGCCCTGTTTAAAGTCAAACAGCTGCAGATGGAAAGCATTTACTGAACACAAAGTCTTCAATTCAGAGTTATTCAATGCTTTAGAGGGAGTTCAGGGACTCAGAAGTGTGCCAGGGCTGTTTAACAATGAATCAAATAATGATATTTATTCAAACTGCTCTCAACTGTTGTTGAAGCCAGTCTAGAACAGTTATATGAAACTTTATTTTGTTTTACTGACTGAAAAACCTTAAATCATATAAGGTAAAGCTTTGGGAGTCTGTTAATGGTTTGTTTCCTTTTCTAAAACGTAGTTCGAATTACACCTACTCTCGGCCCCCTCTTGCTACTGTAGGGAGTTGTTCAGCCTCTTTATCCAGGAATATAAAACACTCAGTAGAGGTACATTTACAAATCCTAAAAGAAAGCCCGTCACACTGGCACTCCTAACCCGGGTCCCAGCGACCCACCTGAGGATGTGGATCTACACGCTTTGACCCGGGTTGAGCGGACAAAATGCTCGACAGCCATTCGTGAGCCGACGAAATAACAAACAGCCACACCTGCGTGAAGGTTTCACTTCCGCAAGGAACATTACTGTTTATTCTGCTTAGCCATATTGAGACACACCATGAGCCAGATCGCAGCAGGGATGAAGAGACATTTGCTCTAATAAACATTTGGGCCGACGGTTCAATCCAGAGAAGCTTGGATGGAAGTGCCAGTAATAAGCTGCTTCCGGGGGATTGATACTGCATTGTGTACTTGCATCTGTCACCCAGGTCAACTCTGCTTTATCAAAAGCAGTGTGAAATCGCGTACCTGACTTGCATGTCATTGGGTCCTGCCTGGGTAGGTTCTGACCGGGTAGAGCATGCCAGTGTGAAAGGGGCTTTAGTAAATTCAATGACAGGCATTTTGACTAAAACTCTTTCTCAGTGTCTTAAGGAGCCTAAGTTGCAGTAGGACCTAGTAGCTACATGATTAAAAAGAAAATTGGGGGGCCAAGTTTGCCCCAAATGGATCTTGTTTAACTTGGCCACTTTTACATTACATTTTACAGAGCCGATTCTTTTTGTATATAACTTTGCTTCTTTTGCAGACAAAACAGATAAGAACTGGTGCAACATCACAAAAATAACTGCGGTGCCTAGGGTTTAAAAGTAGCATCAAAATACCCCACGACTCAAAAAATACTTTATTGGTTAAACAATGTGTTTTAGCTTAACATTGCCTTCATCTTTATTCCCTTATAAAAGTTTACCATGGTAAAAGCACAGCAAAGTGTAAGCATAGTGAAAGAATGCTAAAGCATAGGTAAACATTGTAAAGAGTAGCTAAATATGGTATAAAGCATATTTATAAACAGTGCAAACTAGGGGAAACTATGGTGAATGCATAGTGTGACCATGGAAAAAACTAACTTGGCATGGCAAACTTCTATAAGGGTTCTAACATTTTGTATGCTGGAGAAATGTTTTTGTACATCTTCTTTTGTACTTCAGCTCTGCAATGTGAAGCTCAAGCAATGATATTAGTTATTATGGCTCAGAAGTGATCAATGAGACAGGCCATGTAATCATTGTCCTTGTGGATTCTCTGCTCGCCGGTCTCGCGCTGGCTCGTGTCTCTGTCTGTTGATAGGAGGTCTTGGTGCAGATGTGCTCTGTTTGCTCTGGGTCCTTGGCTGCTTGCTGAGGAAAATTCTGAACCTTTTCTCAAGGCCGTGTGATAACACTCTGAAACTGGCGTTATACATAAACCCTGGCCCTCAGTGCTGAAGGCCAGATCCATACATTACAGAGTAATATAATATGGGCTGGAGTCTCAAAGCGATTTGCTTTTTTTCTGAATGGGGAAAAATATACCAATTAAACATTTATTGTTTATTTATGGTTTGGTAACTTTGTTGGGTGTGTTTCTGCTGTGCTAATAACAAAACTGGAGTAGTAAATAGCTTTAGCAATCTAGCACTGTACGTGTCTGAAATGTATGTTGTTGTAAATTTATTTTATTATATTTTTAGATATAGGTTAAGGCTGTGGAGGTGTGGGGGAATGTATTGTTTCTCTGTCAACAGCCAAAAGTAAATAAATGTTGCTTTATCTGTGTGATAACTAATTATTCACTCACTTACGATAACTGATACAAACTTAGTAGATAATGAATTGTAGCTAATAAAATAATTCTATAAGTCTTACCCATGATGTACTTCCATTTGCTACATAGTTCTCAATTGTGCAGTTTTTATAGGAACACTTGCTATAACAAACACGTCTTGTTATTTTAAAAACAGACATCTGCCGCTACACTACATTCTCAGTTTGTTTGCCTGATCTTCCAGGTAGTCTGTTTCTGCTTGCTTGGTTATTTCACCACAGTAGTGTCTTCTGGGTCAAAGCATGTTACTGGCTGGTTGAGTATTGATGGGAAAGGAGAACAATGTCCCTACAGCTAACAAGGAAGACTGTAAACAAACCGGACTGTCAAAAACAAATTGTAAAATGAATGAGATTGTTTACTGCAGCTTTAAACTGCATACTTACTTAATTTGTCATGCTTACTGGTAATGAAGATTAAAATTAATATTTTCATAAATAGATTGAGTAACAATTTCATGTCTTTTGCAGTTAGTAGCTTTTACATATAAACAAAACAATGCTGATCGCATTACTGGATTATACTGTACTGTACACAATGGAAATGATTCATAGTGGCATATCTTTAAGCTATATTAAGCTCATTGAAATATTTCCGTAGTTGATATCACATTGTATTAACATGTTTTGTACTTGTTTACATTACTACTTTAAAAAAAGCAAATGCAAGTTAACAATTGTTCACATTTTATTAATTGTATTATAATATTTGAATCGCAGCCTATGTCTTAAGGTATGTATCGTATGGGTGAACCCAATGGTGCGCCCCTTATGCATCTGAACTCAAAGATGCAGGCTCCACAAACAGCAGCTTTCATTATTGCACTGAGTAGGTGGATACCTTTAGGCTCCCCAAGGATCGCTCAAGCACCACATGTGCCAGACCTGGTTATTGTTTGAGTGCTTGAGATTAATTAATGCATACTTGTGGCCAATTCCATTACAGAGTGTGCTGGCAACTGGAGTTCCTCTGGCACTGAAGGCATTGCTTTCAAAACTAGTGTTCACTTCTATGAGAGTTACCACCAGACCTGGAGTCAATTATAATTACAAATACAATAACAGCAGCATTGTTCACTGAAATTCCAATTCCAATTCCAGTTCCAGTTCCAATGATAGTTAGTCCAATTGCAATTACAGTTACTGCTGCAGAATTCCAAATTGAATTACTATTATACTAAAGTAACATACACAACTATCCACGTTAACATGTTCACTCTATTTATTCTAAATAACCCAATAATCACATGTACAAATACACAAACATGCTGGAGAACCTTTTATTTGTTTCAAACAAATAGGGTCACTAAAAGTCGAAAAATCTGAGAATAATGATCGCTCAATATAAAACACAACATGGAACTGCGAATGATCAAGCTTGGAAAGGTCTGTAATTGAATTGTAATTGGTCAGTTATATGGTATAATTACAATTACAATTCCATTTAAATGGCAATTCATTCTGAATTACACAGTTACAATTGTAACTGAGTCCAAGTCTGGTTACCACCGTTACCTGAAAAAGAAATCAATGTAATGTGTGCTAGCACACACTTTTTTTATGTGACTGGACTGTCCCTGGCTAATTTTAATTTGTCATGTGATCCCTGATCTAAAAGCTGTATCTCCCTGATGCGAATTTCATATCTGGCAGCCTTGAAGTGTTTATAGCTGGCAAAATAATTCCATAAGCTACACAGAGGTTTTGAAAGAGCATGTGTTATGTATTTTTATTTTAAAACATGGTATCTGGTACTGCATTGGGTTAGAGAAAGCTCTCAGTTTCTATGACTTGCTCTCAGGAAGTCTGTTACACATGCTTTTCCTAGTCATTTCAAGACATGCTAATGGCTACAACAAAGCATGTCAGTCAAAAGGGGAAGCAGCTGGTTGATTGACTGCAAAACAGGCATTGATTTCAACCTCCAGGGGATCAAGGAAGTGCAGCACTATTTGAAAGCGTGGCCTACAAACAGAGAATTCTCACTGTTTTGTTGAGGTTGTGTTTTAAAATAAAATAAAAAATACATGCTTACTGTAGCACATGTTTCTTCCCAAACTGCAAAATGTTTTTGTACAGTTTGTACGTTTTGTAGATTCCCAGCTGTTAACCCAAGGTCTTTGGGCTCCAGCCAGTCTAGGTCTTCATGCTCTTACCACACAAGTCAGACTGTTTATTAATATTATATAAATCCAGATAATCTGTGTGTTATGTTTTGTATTGAATTTAAAATTTGCAGTAACATGTTTTCTATGTACTGCATTGAAGCTGCACTCTGCAGTCTAGCCAAGACATATTTGGAATGTATCAGAAATCCTTCTCATTCTGGTAATGAAATGTGGCATTTCCTGAAGAAATCTATAATACATGTGTATTATCTCCGCACCAGTGATCTGTCTCATCCCATACACAAGTATGAACGTTGTCTAACCCAGGCTTTAAAATCTCTTGGCCTTGTTCGCATTTATTATTGGTTCCCATTTTTATTTTTTATTTACATGTTTTGTTATAAAAGTTAATGGAGTAGTGGTTAGGGCCCAGGTGGGGGACACTGCTGCTGTACCCTTGAGCAAGGTACTTTACCTAGATTGTTCCAGTAAAAAAAACAAAAAAACTGTATAAATGGGTAATTTGTATGTAAAAAAACAAAAATGTGTAAAAAAAATAATGTAATTGTATGTAAAAATAATGTGATATCTTGTAACAATTGTAAGTTTGCTCTGGATAAGGGCGTCTGCTAAGAAATAAATAATAATAATAATAATAATAATAATAATAATAATAATGGTGGGACTCGAGAGATCCTTCCATCACTGTCACTATAATCCCATTTACATGGTTAGAAACTCACACTTGTCTCACCTGAGTAAGTTTAGGATTACAAGTTGTTAGTTGGAATTAAAAGGAGTCTGATTTTTATTTGGATCGTTTTTCAATAATATACTTAATTGAGTTCTGAAACCCAGGTCTGGATGCAGGACTCGCGTGCGTTTCTGAGCTTGAATTTACAAACGCAAAGGTCAAAATATACTTTGAACTGATGCACTTTGTTACCATGCAAACGCAGTTCTGCAAGCACAGCTGTGTTTTGCTCATTCAGCAGTACATCTGTGCAGGGTGATTTGTGTGTGCTGTCTGTATCAATATGTTTTTAAATGTGTGCATGCAGGATAACCCTGTTACAGATGTGTTTAGTCTTTAAACAATGCTTTTGTATTTGTTTGTGTATATATATATATATATATATATATATATATATATATATATATATATATATATATATATATATATATAATGAATGAATGAATGAATGTGAACTGTCTGTTGCATGGCTCTAGTTTCGTCTTTTTTGGCGTCGGCCCTGAAAGACTGGATGGGACTGGATTATCTTTCACAGAACTGCGTGGGTTTGGCTGACCTTTATAACAATTCCTTGTGTCTGTGTTTGTTATCCAGGGAGCCCCTTTAAAGTATATTAACCAGCAATTATTCCTACATAGGAACCACACACCATACAGCAGAAACAGCACTCACTGATTTCAGTTCAGGACAGGATATTTCTACTGTATATCAATCATAAACAGAGCTTCAAATTGACTTTGGCTCTTAGATATTCAAATATTTAGATTAGATATATTGTTTTTAAATCATTGATCACTCAAGAGTAAACTGAATTATGTACACTGTATAAACACTTGTATACATGTAGAGACATCATTTATTTTGATTGTGAAACCAGTAAATTGTCTTGACTACGGAACCACCTACCAACCAAGCACCTACTATGAGATCTCTACTGAAGTTTGTATGTCTTGTATATTGTGACTGAAACTGGGAACAGGGAGAGTCTTTATATAATCCAGAATACATTTCCGAGAATCCAGTTGAATGAATCGTTCATGTGAGGGCAGTCCTTTCACGCCGAAGTGTGTGTGACATATGGCAGGTGTGTTCAACCAGTTTGTTGTGATTCTGCCACATTCAGCTGAAACGTTCTTGTTTCCTTTTTGCACCAGGCGGAAATGAATACATAAAAACACATGCATTTAGCCAGATCCTGATTCCGGCTTTTAGATTTCTCATAGTTGCATTAGCAAGTATTTGTGCATCATTTCCTCGCTGTGCAAGTTCTCAACCGAGTCGTTTTGCATATTATTAGTATTATTACTTGGGCCCTGTTATTAAGCTAAGTGACTTGCATATAAAACATGCTAAAGTTTACAAAGTAAAATAGTGAAAGCATATTTAAAATAGTGAAATCATATGAATTTGTTTTTTAAATATAAGGGCTTTTCAGTGTTTTTATCCAAGAAAATGTAATACATGTGTTAAACACAGTTAATACTGAATAGTTAGTGGAAGTGTTAAATCCATGCTGGATAGCTTTCTGCTCTGTGTTTGCAGTGTTGTTTTCTTCCATTTTGATTTATTTGTTGATGTTGATGGCACAAAGTCCCTCCACGTCATTCGAATATCTCTCGTGCGCAGTTCTGGTGCAGTGGCAGCTATTTGAATTCAAATTCTCAGTTGGATTTTCTGCAGTCTTCTGAAATTATGAGTACTGTATGTAAACACATTTGTGAATTACTTAATCGTGCGACTTTGTTTGTATTAAGGATATCCATACTGTCTCTGATTGCCCATGTTCTCAGCTAGTATGTATTTCCTTTTACTGTTAAGGTTTCAAATTGATAATGTTCAAATTTGAAACTGATTGTGTTTAAACGTAGTTTTCTGTCAGCTATGGAAGGGAGGTTAACCAATCTCATGTTTCCACTAAGTTGTAACAACAAGCAAGATTAGCTCCCTCTGGTGGACCCTAGGAGTTTGCACCTCATTGCCTGTGAACAGGCTTTCTGGTTGAAATACTAAACATATTAAAATAAGATTATAAAATTAAATAACAGATCTTTTTGACTTCCCAGTCCTAGTTGCTCCAATTGTGTGAGGTCTGCATGCAGATCACACACATGTTAAGAGGTTCATTTTTCATCACCTGAACCTGAAATATCCTGTTCCATTTTGTGAAGTCTATTCAGAGCCTGCCTCTACAGTAGCTCCACTCAATGATGGAAAGATATAAAGAGTGGAGCCTACTAGCATAGGTCGCCTCAAAATCATTTCACTTGAAGGTACAGAGAAGGGCAACTCAGCTGATCCCAGGACTTCATGACATGAGCTATGAAGACAGGTTAAAAGAATTAAACCAGCCTAGAAAAAAGAAGGGAAAGAGGGAGCTTTAAAATTCTAAATGGTACAGATAAAGTTAACCTAAGACACCACTTCAAATTTAGCACAGAGAGAAGAACAAGAGGGCAGAGTGGAAGCTGAGTAAAAGTAAGTTTAGAACAGAAGGTAGGAAGCATTCTTTTACACAGAGAGTTATACATGCATGGAATAGCCTAGCAGGTGGCATTTAAAAAAAGACTAGATTCTGTGCTTAAATTAGCCCCCCCCCCCCCTTTGTAGGAAGAATGATGTGCTAACAAGGGACGAGCCTTGATGGGCCGAATGGTTCTTCTGCACTTCAGTAAAGGTATGAGAGTGAGATTAATTTGATTATTAGTCACCTTCAACGCCTATGTGAGCTACATGCTGACACTTGCATTGTGATGAGCTAGTTTAGTTTACTGCCGCTGCTAATGAGATGCATTGCATCTGATGTGGTTTTTTTTGTTTTTTTAATCATACCGTTGGCTCACATTGACGATGCAAAAAGCTCTTGCGGGGAAGTATTGATACAGCAAATATGCCGGTTTTGCTGTGGAACTCGAAACGTAGTACTAGGTACTGCATTGATTAGTGTTCTTGAATAAATTGTATTCAGCAGGTTGTTACATCATCATCATCTGTAAACACGCACATTACAATGTTCTGTATGCTATACAGTAGTGTTCAAAAGTTTGGAAACAAATGATTTACAGTAAGAATAAGTGTGGAGATTGTATTGCCCATTTTTCCTCACTCAGACCCCTTACTTACTAAATACCCTGGTATCTCTGACTAGATAATCGTATTTAAAAATATGCTAAATATTTTAAGGAGCAAGACATCTCCCAAGTAGAATGGTACCCCGAAATGTTCTCCTTTTCTAGGAAAGCAGTACAAATGGGGATGGGGAGTTTGTTGCCAGATAACTTCACTCGGATAACTTGCTCACTTAATATCTTGGTATCCATGAATAGAAAATGGACTCCTCTTTAAAAATATGCAAGAGATTTTATTGAACAGTCTCTCCCACAAGTGCTGGGTACCCCAAATGTATTTCTACTTTATATTCTGATCACTTCAGTACTGTAAGGCAATTTACTTGCATATAAATATTCTTATCTTATGTGTTCCCAAAGTGATATTAAGTGGATTTGAAGTGGGACTTATAATAACGGCATTTCATTGGGGTGATACAGCTGCTTTAAACGTGTACTGCAGTATAAATGTCCTGTTTAAAATTAAAATCTATGCTTTTTGATTTCCATTAAAGTTCCTCAAAGTTTACAAACATGTGTCTTTTAATAAGAGTCAAAAGGTCTGTGCCAAAGAAAAATCTTTGTTAGATTTTGTACTGGTACAACAAAGTAAAAGGAAGCCAATTTTCTTATTTGAATGCAAGAAAAAAATCGGCAAAACATTTGAAGAGGCCAACCACACATTTACTTTAAGCTGTAAGTGACTATAGATTTCAGGTGTCAATACAGATAGTCTGGTTTTATAGGAATGTTAATGTCCTTGGTGATAAAGCTATGAAAACCAAAGGAAACGCTGGAGAATTTGTAGTAAACAGATTTCTTAAAAAACAAAATTGAGAAGTTATTCTGACTATTATTATTATTATTATTATTATTATTATTATTATTAATTTATTATTATTATTAATTTATTTATTTCTTAGGTATCCTTTTATTCTTACTACTGGGCTTGGCTTCAACACATGCCCTCAGGGACCCAAAGCAATAAATGCAGGGGAGTGGGGGGGTTCGGAACAGGGGCGTGTTTATGATACAGTAACCAGGGCAACAGGGAATGGGTAGGGGAGGAGCTGTGTGAAATGGCTTGGAATGCAAGGGGGCGAATGAGAAGGGGAAGGCGGGATTACCTCAAGCAAGTTGCCTCCCAGCTTGAGCTGAACCACATTGTGGAATGCACGCACACTGCACTAAGGTTTATCAAGGAGTTGTGCTTCCTGTTTTTGTTGGAGTTGTGTGTACAGCTGTTCGGAGGAGCCCTGTGTTTAAAGATTTAAAACTTTGGGCAGTAGGCAGCATTGTAGCCAGGCTGGGATATCCAAAGTGGTGTTGTTTAAAAACAGTGTGTGCTTCCCAGGAAAATAACTGCAAGGAGTTCCCACATGGGTAGAAAGTCTGCCTAGATCCTGGTGAGATTGAAAAAAAAAAGGATTTGGGTGTGGGGGAGGAGGGCAGAGACTGGATTCTGTTGTCGCATAAAAACCAGGCAGGTTTCTCAACGAACTTCAACAGGTTCTGACTCCTGAGAGGAAGGTTGCTGTACATGCACACATGGAGATACTAAGAGAGTCTTTTCTACACTTGACCCTTCAGATGTCTGCCTATAAGCGGGCCACGTTTGAGGAGGATGACCTTGTGGACTCTCCAGTAGATGAGGTGTACCCCAACGGGATGCAGGTAGGACATCTCGTAATCTCTCATCTGCTTGTGTAAAACTTGATCTGAAGCAGGATCAGCGCTCCAAGCCTGTGTGATCGAACCCAGAAAGCTGCTCAGGTGTTAACTTGTGGACCTGCAAAAAAATCATTATCTTAAATATGTGTTTGATTTTGTATTGATGGTCTTTTTTTCAAGCTACTGTGAATTCACAGTTCCTCCAGCTATTTTAATGCTCCACTTCTGCTGTCTCCGCTTTCATGAATTCACATAAAGGAACACAGAGAGACGGTCACTGGAAATACCTGTGACTGGTTACTGAGAACAAGAGTGAGTTCTAATACTTCCAGAAGCAACTTCCTCGGTAAACAGTTACTGTTTTCCAATGACTTGTTTGCTTCGCTACGTTCCTTCACTTGACCTATTTTTGGGGTAAATTTAAGAACAAATGCCCCACCCTGTCATTTAGCTGTAGGGTATTATTTCCTCCCACTGGTTAGCACATTGAGCATCGCCATGGTTTGTGGTTCGATATTTTCATTCTTGCAGGATCTTAAGCCCACGGAATCCAGGCAAATTGGTGGTGCACTGTTGCACTCTAGAAGATGGAAATATAATTTAGAGCATTGGTATGTAACAAGATTAAAGAGTAAGTAGCGGGGTTCTGAAAAATATAGCGTTATCGTCCCCACGTGCTGCTACAACTGTTTAAATAAAGTACCTGTTAATGTTCTTTTCATTGTTAACATGTAACTTTTTACACTCATAACTTTAAAGTCTGTTTCAAAGCTCTTTTGAAATGTCTGCTCTAGTGCACTGGGGTTTGAAGTCTGTCTCCTAGTCTAAACCACTTCAGGAAGAGTGATTTTAAAAACAACAAAACAAACAAGAAGTACTCTGGCTTTTCTGTTCCATACCACGTCATGGATCGTTATTGCTGTTTGACAATGTGGGCAATAATCCTTACAATATCAGTGCACTAGAGCGGACATTTTGAAAAGAGCTTTGAAACAGAAATTAAAGTTATAAGTGTCAAAAGTTGCCAGGATGTTAACAATGAAAACAAAAATTACAGGTATGTTCTTTAAACAGTTGTAGCAATGTATAATGCTATATTTTTCTTTAAGGGCTTAAAATAGATCTTTAAAATAGATGCCCCTTGACTTAGAACACCATCTTGTTGCAATGCCAGACTGTTCTTAAAACCTGCACAGCCTGCTATAAAAGTAAATTGTTACGTAAATATCAACAGCTATAATAATTAAACTATATAATAATTAAGTGATATGTGTCATCACTGCACATTATGTAAGTGAAAGTATTTAATAATTAACTAGTATATCGGTATGTCTATTATTATTATTATTATTATTATTATTATTATTATTATTATTATTTATTTATTTATTTATTTATTTATTTATTTATTTATTTATTTATTCATTTATTTTTAGGTTAATAAATTCACACAATGACACACACATAATATAATATGATAAATCAATGGACAATGTCTATAGATGCAATGCGCATTTAGGAAACTCCATGCTCAATATCTTTTGGTTTTCTGGCCACCTTTCTCCCCTTATAGCCAGCTTACGAAGCCGTGCTTCTTTTTCATTTCAAAAGACTTGTATTTTTCCAGTTTAATAATATAACTATAATTTACAGGTTAGGAAGGCAGTAGAAATCAAATATAATGTAGTATTTTTAAGAAGGATAATATAAGTAACAGAACCGACTTCAGTGAACCTTGGAATTGGTAACCTAGAATGTCTTCCTTAAAATGCTGGAACACAATGTAAAGAATCTGCATTTTGCTATATTATCTGTAGTGTGGTGCTCGGTATGTAGAACTATCTCATTTTGAATGACCACCATTGCTTTACTATGTAATAAATCATGCAATGGGTACAGCAGCATTGGATGGAGAGGGCATGCAGTGTGCTCCAGTGCTGTGAGATTGATTTTGGGTTGCACAGGCAGGACCATGATGTCCTCACCCCTTCAGGAGTGCTGGATGTTTACCTGCCGTGATATCATCGTCAGTCACACCATGTTCCCATAGTAACCGAGATAAGGCCTCCAGTCCTGTCATTCCTTAACAATGCCCTAGAATGTGTGATAAGGTGGAGAAGGCTGTGTCTCCTCCATTCTTGTGTAGAATGTAACTGTGTCTGCCACAAGTTTCAATATATATCCCATACAGGTTTCGCCCCAGTTTACATGTTTATGAAGTGTGTTGCCTTTGAAATTGCAAACAGTAACAGTTCAGTCACCTTCTACTGCTGCAAATAGCAGCGGGACAGACTGACATCATGAACATCTGCCTCTCTTAATTCAAAGGGGTTACAGCTAATGAAATAATCCCATGTTTTGATGAATGCACATGGTTTTTAAACATGTATTTTTCTCTGGGTCATTTAAAGTTAACACTGCTTTTGGTTCCCCTGATAACAGTTTGCCATGGTGTTTTGCAGAGCCTTTTTCCAGTTTTCTCATGCTTGTCTGTAATTGACCGTGCTTTCTCTGTGCTTTGTTACACTTTGCTATGCTTTTACTATGGGGTGCTTTTCTAAGGGTTGTGTCGAAAAGCATCTGCTTGTTCAATGACTACAAGGAAGGCGTTCAATCTGTTTCCCCTAATGACTGGAATGCTTTGCAGCCAGTGACAGTCTAGCTGAAAGTAAGGTACAGGATAATACTAAATTGCACATGTGAAACCTACATACCATATTGAAGAGCACCACCTATACGATTTATGGAATTATTTGCTCTAACCCTTCCACTTTTAGTTTTTACTGCCACACACTTTGGTGCTCGCTTGCTGTGCCATGGAAAAAAAAACATTTGTCAAAACAAATTCCAAGCACACACCATTAAAGTATGGATATCTAGGTGTGTGCTGATTTTACTGTATTTTTGAGTTATTACCTTTTAAGAAGTTTGAAGTTGTTAGGTAAAAATGGAATTGAATGAAACATGTGGATTACTCAACACAAAACAATGAGGCCCCTCGGTTTCCCTTGTTTACACTATTGAGTATCAATCGAAAAAACTCATTTGTATTTGTGTTTTTGCTTTCCTTCGTTTCCTTGGAATGTGTCATCTCTGCAGTGAATTGTGTTATTGTAGTCCTAGGCAAGGTGTTATCTCTGATTAAACTCAGCAAAGAATTACATATCCCAGTTTCCACAGCGGTAGCTGGCACATTTATGTGATGACTCAGTTGCATTTGCTAGTTTTTAACATATTTCCATTGTCAGTTTACAGTCTCTGTCGGTGCCCCAGATGAGAGCAAAATTCTCTTCCAATTGGCTTTTAAAACACTGAATTCAGAAGTTAATTGCCATTGATTGGTATTCAATTGTAAAGGTGAGGCAAGGGCAGCTTTTCTTGTTTTTGAAATCCACACATTAATAAATAGGTGTGTTTTCATTTATTTAATACCTGCTGACAAATACTTAAAGGTAATTACTGAGAAAATAGGATTATCAACACACCCCTGTGGATGTCATCTCAGAGAAAACATTGGGTGGAGTGGTAAAATCAAGATTTCTGGAGCAGTGTGATAGAGTAAGTGTGGATGACCCACTGACAAATGGAGAGACTCAGAAGTGACGTTGACCACGCCACACAGGCCCAGGTTCATTTACAGAGCAACAGCAATCCTGGGGCACTACCAGCAGTGATAGGGCAACAGTGACACACACAAGTGTACAAAAGCAAACAAGACACTACCCACTGACACATTCCCAAACGATCTGTTCAAGTGGGACTTAAAATCCCTAAACTAATCCCTGTTCCTTTTCAGACGATAAAACCCTGATCCTGGTTCCCCACACAGTGATCAGTGGTTTTGGTTTTTCTTTCTGTTGGTAGCGGGGCTGATCATGTCCTGGCTCTCAGCAGAACCCCAGTGAGTCGGTGCCTCCCCTTTTTATAGTGGGACGCTCTGCTGGGACACACCCACCAAACTCAACAGATAGCACAGCTCAGGTGGAGCGTCTGGCTCTCTCCTGCAAACGTACGCCTGCACCCGAGAAGCCAGTGAGAACCTGTCCCTGGTACAGCAGGATTTCAGAAACAGCTGACCAGTCTTTTTCATAACACTTTTTTTGTTTCCAGTCTCTGCACTGTCAAATAAGTATATTTCCCCAGAAAAAAAGGCAGTGTGCTTTTAAAGAGACCACAATTATTAAAATAAGATGCTGTTATAACCTTAATTTGTAACAGTAAATTTATGACAAGACCTCATTTAGAGATAGTAAAATGACAAGACCTCTTGCACAAGGCATTGAAAATGTTATTGAACTTGACCGCCTGTCTGTCTGTGTGTCTAGGTAAGTTTTGGTGGTGCAAGCCGTAGTCGGAGATGCTGGTCAGACCGGACGCATGTTGAGAAGAAGCTACTAGTAATCGTGGGAGTGCTGTCTGTCTGTCTGCTGGCCTGTATATTCGTTTTGAGCCTGCGCTACAGGAACGGTAAGTGACCCTGGGTGTATTGTCTACATGCAGTACCACAAAAATATATTTACAGGAAACCAAACTTATCCGGCCTGGTTTTGGAACCAGGCCCTCTGAAACATTACACAATAGAATTGGTGAGTGGGGAATGCAGTAGCCGTTCTTGAGGTTCAAATACAGTCAGAAGTAAAATAAAACTGGTGGTCTCAATGAAGGCCTCAATGGACAGTAGGCCTTATCACAAAACCACAACCCCGTTTGGCTTAACTTGCATTAAATAGGCTTTCACAAAACCAGATACCAGATACCTTGACAAGCCGGCTTTTTCATGTTGGTTTTTTTTTTCACAATTCATTCTTGACTTCATCCTCAGAACCCCACTTCCTTGTAGTCTAATGACAAACCACAATACAAGACCGATATGTTAAAGAAAGTTCACCAAGTTCCTTGTTTGAAAGCAAAGCACCAGAGAGAAACTGGTAGTGGTGCTTTTCAAAGAGGAACTATCTTTATTCTTTCACCCACGCATTCTTCTCACAGAAGCATGTGTTGATCAAACTGGTTTTTTTTTTTTTTTTAAATCTTGCTTTCAAAACATAGGAGTTCATGGGGACTAACTTCTTCACTGACATTCAAAATGTCCCAATTTTCACATTGTGTGTGTCTTTGTTTAAATGCTCGATAGAATTCAAAACCTTCTAGTCAGGAATTTAAGAATAGAACCCAACAAAGGCTTTAGGGTCTAATGTGCAGCAAAGGGAGGTTCAGGTTTAAGGTGGGGTCCAAATACCTGTGTGTGGTGGCAGTGTAAATGGATTTAAATGATTTGCTATGCTGAGGGAAGACTAGTTTGTTTTAAAGTCTTGGCTGTATTACCCCTTTAACTTGGCTGGAGTCACCCCATGCACCCTAGTGGTCATACAGGTAGCATTAAGTAGCTGGCCTCTGAAAAATATAGTGTTCCACATTCTCCAGCGTGCTGCTACAACTGTTTAAATAACCTACCTGTAATTTCTTTTAATTGTTAACATGCTGACAACTTTTTGTACTTATAACTTTAAAGTCTGTTTCAAAGCTCTTTACAATATGGGCTCTCTAGTGCACTAGTAGTGCAAGGATTATTGCCCACATGTCAAACAGTGCACTAGAGCAGCATGTGGGGATGTATAACGCTATATTTTTCAGAACCCAGCTGCTTACTCTTTAACAATAGCTGTAGCCATGTCCAAGATTTCCTATAATATTCAATAGTGCACACTAGCACTTCTGTTCCAAAGGCTATTAGTTCAGCTTGGCTATCAGGCTGTGAATTCTCCACTGTCCTCCGTAGTGTTTTCATAGCTTGGGTGGTATTGACGTTGGCACAAGAGACTATCCCTACTAACTTTCCAGGGGACTCGCATGTTCAGATTTGCGACGCCAAGCAATTCCAAACAGGAAGCGCTCCTTCTTCGGAAACGGTTTCACCTTTTATTTCCGTTTTATAAACACGCAGGGGGGAATAAAATGAATAACCAGGTTTTCAATGTCTCAAATTCCCAGTGGAAAAATCAGTGACCGCGAATGAGTCTCAATTGCAGTACCACTAACAGAAGCCTAGATGGCACTGTGTCAATAAAGCTTGAGTTTTGAAAAGAATGTTTATAATCTAACCAAAGCCCATATTGAAATCCCCATGCTGAAATTGGCTAGTACAGGAACATGTATGACCATATACTGCTGTAAACGTTAAATAGCTTTACCAATCGGTAATTAAATCACTTGAAAGAACCCTGTGCAATATTAGGTATTGAGAAAGACTTCTTGTTGAAATATTTGTCATTTCACTTTTAAATGGAAAAGATTCATCTTAAACACTTGGACAGTACAGAGCAGCCTGTGATGCTGTCTCTTCCCCTCTCTCTCTCCTCCTCCAGCTCACCCCCAACTCTGCCTGTCTGAGTCCTGTATCAAGGTTGCTAGCTCTATCCTGGGCTCTCTGGACCGCACTGTGGACCCCTGCCAGGACTTTTACTCCTTAAGCCTGCGGGAGCTGGGTGAAGACCAACCCACTGCCCGATGGCCACTCCCGCTGGGGCACCTTCAACAGCCTGTGGGAGCACAACCAAGCCATCATGAAGCACCTGCTGGGTGAGGGAGGAACACGAGGGCAGCAGGACTCCTCGCTGCAGAATCACTGCAGACGTCTTCCCTTCTATGGCCCTCAGGAGCCAGGGTAGTGGACAGGGCAATTTATATCGTTCTTCAGGCTTGTGTCTATTGAACTTCCATCTCGATTCCTGCCTTTTTTATAAATGCTTTTCCGCTGATTGGCTCTTGAATCACAAAACACTAGCGTTGAATAAGAGTAATTGAAACTGCTTAGAAAATAAATATAATGGATGTTATATCAAACTGAAGAAACAAAGGGAAGACAAGTGATCCGAGATAGATAGGGTCTGACAAGATATTAGACACATTTATTATTATTATTGATTGGGACTTAATGATGAGTAAAGTATAGTTTCAGATGAGGACAATGGCACTTAATGGGTCAATACCTGCTGGCATAAAACATGTTCAAGGGAATTACTTGGAAATGTGAGCATCTGCACAGCCCTTGTGTTCAACTCATACTTTCTGGAGATTGTAGCAAACAAACTAATTCCAGAAATCCTGCCTGTTTCCTTCCATTAGCTACAGAACACTTAAATGTGCAGTTTTGAAAGAAACACATATTATAGCAAATACGTATTATCATTTTAAAACATGTCTGGTACTAAGTTTAAATAAAGTTCCCAGTTGTCTTGCCTTACCCTCAGAACATTTGTTAGACTTTTCACCTCACCTCACCGGTGTCTTTTGGTCAAAGCATGTTCGAGGCTGAAAGCATGTTAGCCTTTGAATGGATGGGGAAATGACTAAGGAAGTGTAACTATCTGAAAGCATGGTTTGCAAACAGAGATGTATTTAACCTAGTGTAGTACCAGATACATTGAAAAAAATAATACATGTTTACTATAAAAATGTGTTACATTCAAAACTACCCAATTTGAGACCTATAGAACACACATTTCAGTACCATAACTGATTTATGGTATTAGTTTGTTAGCTACAATCGCTTTCATTATTGATATTTAATTTACACATACAAAATGCTTACTGAATGACCTTCATTTATTGTATTTGCTATTCCTGCCAACCAATTTCCACTAGAAATGATGTCCTATATTTTATGTGGAATCTCCCATTTAGACCCTTGAAATAAAACATGCATGTTAGAAGGGACAGGCACCAGAGCCAGGGTAACCATGTGTATCTCCTCCCCTGTCAGAGAACACCACCATGAACGGGACGAAGCGAGGCCGAGCGCAAAGCACAGAGGTACTTCCAGTCCTGTATGAACGAGCAGAAGATAGAGGAGCTGGGAGCACAGCCCCTCAACGACCTGATCAACCAGGTGAGTGTGCAGAGCCCTGGTCCACCACACACGCCCGCACCTCTGCACTCTGTGGGACTGCTCTCAGAGATCTGGGTCATTTGCAATATGTCTTGTTTCTGAAAAAAAAGCTGCCCATATTAAAACCATAGCAAAGTGTATTAAAGCATAGGTAAGCATTGTAAAGCACAGATAGGTACGTATGGTAAAGCATATTAAGACATGGCAAACCACGGTGAATGCATGGGGAAAAGCTTGGGAAAACTGCACATTTACTGTGGTAAACTTTTGTAAAGGATGCTCCAAGATTTGTAAAGTGATTTTAGCTGGACTTGCACTTCGCCAGCTCTGTCAGAAAGAGTAGATTGAAAAGGATCACATTACACCTGGCTCCAAAGTTAGGTGCTTTCTGATGGGTGTGCTTGTGTGTGTTTCAGACTGGGGGCTGGAATGTGACTGGTCACTGGGATAAAGATAACTTCCAGGAGGTGCTGCGCATTGTCTCTGCACAATACCGCACCTCGCCCTTCTTCTCAGTGTACGTCAGCACAGACTCCAAGAACTCCAACAGCAACATCATCCAGGTGTGTATAGACCTTCCATTACATGGGGCAAACCACCCTACAACTATCGTTAGATTTCATTTCTAACTAAAGGCTACTTCTGAAAGACTCCTAAAAGCTAAAGTGTTTTTAAACAAATGACCACAAAGAGCTCTGGAACTGTAGTTTTGCCTCACTTGTCAAACGTGGCAACTAGTTGGTTGTAAAAGAAAAATCTCTATATACAATTGGTCAGAAAGAGGGCAGAATTTACAAATGCACACCCCTGGTGGTAATTCTCAAACCATCGCACTTTTATAGGAGTCTTTTCAGAAGCAGACTCAGTGGCTGAAAACAGACATGTAAATAACTCTCTAAGCTAGAAGATAATCATATGAAGGCATTAAACAGGTGAGATTATGGAAATGAAGTTGATCCCGTTTAAGGTTGATATGTTCTTTTAGATCTACTTCTGCAATAATTTTCATTATGCTTGTCTATTTCCTCAGCAATCAGGGTCTTTTCTGTTTCAGGTAGACCAGTCAGGGCTGGGATTGCCCTCTAGAGATTACTACCTCAACAAGACGGTCAATGAGAAGGTAGGGGTGGAGGTCTTGTGGGTTCTTGCACATTGACCCAGATATTTCTGTAGATATTCCTGTTCCTTACAATGTGCTGAAGATCAAGTTTCTATGGCGAGTCCCTCTGCAAAAAACAAAACAAATAAAGCATCTGTCACTTGTGACGAATCAGTATGTACATGTGACCCACTTTCTAATGAAATGTAATTGTGATCTTAAGAGCAATGCTTTTGAAGACAACAGGAATCAAAATGAATAAATGTAATATTCAAGATGCCCCAAACTGCTGTACTCAAATATTGTGTTTACAGTAAAACCTGTCTAATCCAGCCCCTCGACAAACCGGCATTCTGTATAATTCGGCATCATTTCTTGGATCCCAACCAAATCCCTACTGAAATTAACAGCGGGAACCCCTCTGTAATTCAGAACCTGTCTATTCTGGAATCCGTCATAATCTCGTCTATCTAAAATCAATACACACGGTCTAATCTGACTTTGAGTTCAGGAGCTTCTCTTCAGTTCTAGTTGTCTGTTGTTGACATATGTACGCATGGATAGATCCGCATTACTGTTGTAGGCAAAGGAAACTTTATCCAAAGTAAATGTTTACTAGCCCTTCTATAAAGACACTCAAGAAAAGCATCTTAAAAAAATAAGAAAATGTCAGAAGAATGAAGAAAAGCTACTTGCTCTTTTAAAACAATGTGCAGCGTCCTTTGTAAGACTGTGTTCCCGGCAGATACTGACGGCCTACCTGAACTTCATGGTGGAGCTGGGAGTGCTCCTGGGGAGAGGAGGCCTCGGCGGGGGCAGATGCAGCAGATCCTGGACTTGGAGACCTCCCTCGCCAACATCACCATTCCCCAGGAGCAGCGCAGAGGCGAGGAGCTCATCTACCACAAAGTCACGGCCAGAAAGCTGCAGGTGAGGCTGCCTTCCACCAGAGAATCAGGGGAATGTGCCATGCTACTAATCACAGTCTTACAATGTGCAATTTAAAGTGGGTCATCTGGTAAAAGCACGGCAGTGTGGGGTGCAGGTTGTCAGGGAAGCGCAGGGGAGCGTCCTGGCTGTGTGAAGTTACCAGTCTTCACTGGGAATTCCAGAGAGAGCGTTGCCTTGTCTCCCCGGTGGGAGACACAACCAGCAGGGGCTGGTTTCTCCTCATCGCTACAGGGGACCCTACTGGCCAGGCACCTGCTGAGACGGTTTTGTTTCAATCATTATTTGCCAGGCTTACTATTTAAGTATTTTGATTGCTCCTCGAAAGACAAGTATGAATGTGGGGAGTAGGGAAACATATTGGTGCAGTATTGTGCAACACTGACCTGCTTCCTCACCTCACTTCTTTTCAGAAATATTTTTGTTTGTCTAGGTAAGTATGGCAAATAATATTGATCTGTGCTTAATCATACGGAACACGCATGAAAGAAACATATTGCTAATACAAAGTATTCCTTTTAAGCCCTGGTGTTCTCGAGAAAAGTTGGTATCAGTCATAGCGTTATGTGGTATTACGTGAACAGTTCAAGACTTCTTCCAATGTCTGTTCTTTGTTTTAAAGTTTGCGTTGAAATACTTACAGCTAAGTTTGCTTTTAGTGCTACTGTTGTGTCACAGCTGTGGATACTCCATTGCAATTTCAACATGTCCACCTGTCGCTGTTTTTTTCATTGCCGATGCCTGGGTTATGTTTTCTCTGTTGCTTGGAGACACTGCTTTAGTTCAATGAGCGGCATGGTAAGTGACTTGCCGGAGGTGTGTTGAAAGGAGAGTCCCTGGCTTGATGGGGCAAAACTTCCTAACAGTGGCACTGGAACGATTGTTATAGTGGGGGTGCTGAAAGCCATTGAACAAAACAGTAACCCCGTATATAATGGAAGCCATGCATTCGGTTGCTATTATGTTAAACATGTTAATAAAACGCAGCCTGCATCAACACCTGTTTATCTATTAAAGTAAACCCAGTCTTTAAACACACTCCTTTCTACAATGTTTACAACATGCTTACCAAAAACGTTTAGTGCAAACAAATCGAAAAGTAGCGTATACTGTTGTGACCCACTTAAATACTTCAATTTAGAAATGTTGACTTGTAAAACAGGTTGAACAGTTGTATTTCATTTCCAGCAGTCGTAGACAAGGACAGTCAGACGCTCGAAGGTTGACTTGCGGGAATGAACATCTAGTGTGTCCAGACTGCCACTGTGTACGTGTGTTTTAAGTATTGCTCCGCAACTCAGCACCCAAGTTAGCTGCATTTGTGATGAGCTGATTTTAGCATGTGGTGCCGCTGAGAATTTGCCAAAAAAAAAAAAAAAAAAAATTGGACATTTTCAATAAGCGTCTCACTGTAAGAAACTTCTAATGCATTCCAACTACTAACTGAGTCTTGTGAGATTGCAACTGTGTGATTTATGACATATCGCCCCTGTTGTGACAGTCAGCACTGTATGGTCTATTATCGTTTATGTTCACAAGCAATGCTCATAATATTGAACCTGCTAAGAGGCAATTCACTAATTTAGGGCCTGCTTGGAATAAAGACCTGGAATGGAGTGAACAGGACTCTGTTGATAGATACAGTGGCGAATCTACAGCTACCATTTTAATATCATAAAACGTAAAAACCTGGGGTTTTGGTTCTTCTTAAAACAAATATAAGGTAAAGAGACTCCCCACATTTTTTTATAGATGTTTGTTTTGTCAGAGTCTTCTTGGTTTAATGAATTAAACGTTGACAGTATTTAGATCTGCCCCCTGTACAATGAGGACCCTCTGTATGTGTGCACTCGTTCTGTTTTGCGTGCTCTGTCTGTATCACATCATTTCAAATCTGAGAACCTTAGAAATCGAATCCACTCTTGGGAAAACAGCCTGAGGCAAATGGGCATCAGTTTAATACAGTTGAGCTACAGTATAATATAATAAGTAAGAGCAGGTTTTTTTTTTTTTTCTGTGCCTGCTAATCAAATATCAAAATGATAGAGCCTCTGTTGGAGCAGTGTTGTGTGGAGCGCTCTATGAAATGGTCTCTGTGTTAAACGATTATCTTGTGCTCTGATAGGTAGTGAGCAGTGATTTTTGTGTCTGTTCTCTAGGCTCTGGCCCCGGCAATTGACTGGATGCCCTTCCTCTCAGCTGTGTTTGCCCCTGTGCAGCTGAACGATTCGGAGCAGGTGGTCATTTACGCACCAGAATACCTGCAGAGAGTCTCGGATCTCATCAACAGCACCGACAAGAGGTAGGGGGCGCTGTGCCAGCTGTACAGGACCATTTTCTTACACCTATTGGCATCGTTGGGCTTCATTGTGAACTATCCCTTATTAAGTAGCGTGGAGCCCATTCATTTAAGTTAAAGCTCCCAGTTTAAGGCACATGTTAAGTCAATTAATAGAATACTGCTAATTGAAATTCTGATCAGTGATGTGTTGGAATTGATTAAAAGGGAATGGGAATTGGAATTGGGAATTGTTTTAGACTTGGAATTGAAAAACAGGAATTGGCCCCAACCCTGCAAAGTAGTAAGTGTTCATTGTAGGCCTATTTTATTTCATATTCTTTATTTCTTTTCCATATACAAGTAAATGCTGTGCGCATGTAGTCTTGCACACAAATACCATCTGCAGTCAATTATAAAAAGTGATGGATGGCTTATTATCATGGCTTTTCTGATCAGTTACAAACTTTCCCAATATGTTAGTTTTAAACCTTTAGAAAATCAACCGAAATGAACACCTCTATATTGAAGAGCCTATTTAGCTCATTTTGCAGTGGCTTGAGAGTGAGTTACAGTGTGTCGTGATTAGGGTACAGGGGTGTTTGAGTTTAATGGAGGCAATTGAAGCCGTGGACTCGCTGGCTGCCTCTGTCTCCTCAGAGTCCGGGGTCAGCGTTCACCCTTCCTGTTACTGTCCTGCCCTCCCTAGTGTCCTCAATAACTACATGATCCTGAATGTTGTGCGCAAGACTGCCTCCAGCCTGGACCACAGATTTCAGGACGCACAGGATAAGTTTCTTGAGGTCATGTATGGGATCAAGAAGGTGAGTGGGAGTCGGAGTTTTCACTTAGCTACAGTTAACTTACCAAGCAACTGAAAAGAATACTCAATAAGTAATATTGCCTGTGTTTCTTAACTTATTTTACAATTGATTTCTAGTGTAAATCAGAGTCGTGCTTGAGGTGGATGAAATGTAATCCCTGTTTGCTGTGACAGCAGTGCTGTGCATTAGCACTGACCCTCCTCCTGTGCGTTTCAGAGCTGCACCCCGGTGGAAGCTGTGTGTTAGTGACACGGACAGCCCTGGGATTCGCACTGGGAGCCATGTTTGTGAAGGCCACCTTCAGAAGACAGCAAGAAGATTGTAAGTGTTCCTCTTACCTGTCCCTTTCAGAGACTCATTGACATTCTCATTGACATTGACCAGTCTCTCATCTCTAAACACTGGTCCACACTGCCTCCCAGTCCGCCATCTCTAACCACTGGGCCACACTGCCACCCAGTCCACCTCTAACCACCTCCCAGTCCATTATCTCTAACCACCCTGCCTCCCAGCTCTTCGGCTCTAACCAGTAGGTCACAGCCTCCCAGACCCTCTGCTATTACCACTAGGCCACACAGCCTCCATGTCCATAAACTCTTACTATTGGGTAATGCTGCCACCCAGACCCTTTACCCTAACCACTAGGCCACCCTGCCTCCCAGTCCCTCAGCAGTTACCAGACAACCACATTGCCTCCCAATCTCTCAAGTGAATGTGTTTTAGCTGTGGTGCCATATACTGCACCAAGTATGGTCTTTCAATTGTTAATAATCTACCAATAAACAATTCTCAACACCAGGCTGAAGAGATGATTACTCAGATTAAAATGGCCTTCAAGACAGTCTGCAGTACGTGGGCTGGATGGATGTAGAGACCAGGAAAGCTGCTAAGGAAAAGGTATGATACTGTTTATCAAAACCTCACCGTATATATATGAGCACCTGCTGCCTAAAACTCTATTTCCCAGTGTGCACTGCAGTCACATTGGAGAGTTCACGGCTGCACTTGAGCACTACAGAATCTCTAGTTTTGCTCACCAACCAGTTTTTAGTTTGCTGCATATAAACAAAAAAGTATTGTGCTATTGTAGAGAAGCCTATTCATCAGGGATGGAAATAAGACCCCAATTGCATAGTAGTTGGATCCATTCCTGGTTTTACTAGGAGTTTAAGAAGATACACCTGAGCTAAGCACTTGCTAGAGTGCAGGATGCACTCTATAGCCTGGACGTCGCGGTTCGACTCCAGACTATTCCACAGCCGAACGTGGACGGAGCTCCCAGGGGCGGCTCAATTGGCGGCGTCGTCCGGGGAGGGAGGGTTAGGTCGGCCAGGGTGTCTCGGCTCACCGCACCAGCGACCCCCGTAGTCTGGCCGGGCGCCTGCAGGCTTGCCTGTAAGCTGCCCAGAGCTGCGTTGTCCTCCGACGCTGTAGCTCTGAGGCAGCTGCACAGTGAGTCTGCAGAGTGTAAAGAAGGGCGGCTGACGGCACACGCCAGGAGGACAGCGTGTGTTCATCTTTGCCCCTCCTGAGTCAGCGCAGGGTGGTAGCGGTGAGCTGAGCCTAAAAATAATTGGGCATTTCAAATTGGGGAGAAAATAATAAAAACTAATTGGCATCGACTAAATTTAAAAAAAAAAAAAAGATACACCTGAGCTTGTTACCTATACACTGTGGCTAATCAAGCTCATAGTAAAACCTGAATTGGTGAAACTGCTATGCAACAGGAGTCTTATTTCCATCCCAGCTATTGATGCCAAGTTCCCAAAATATGGCATTTAAACATTTATTTTACATTTACAATATTACATGTACAATGTAATTACAGTTTGAATGAGAGACAACAAAAAAAAAAACACGAATACAAACTCTAAATGTTTGCACTCCAAGATAGGCCAAGTATGAAGGAGTATACATATGTAACATTAGCACTGAATTTAATTGCTAAATGCTTACTTTGTGCTGTAGTCAACCTTGTTTACAGCTCAACACTGCCACCTTATGTTGCAGAAGTGCAACTGCATAAAAAGGATGACTGGAATTCTCTTTTACACCTAAATCTCTCAAATTCTCTTTGATAGGCCGATGCAATCTACAACATGATTGGGTACCCCAAGTTCATCATGGATTCTAAGGAGCTGGATAAAGTGTTTAATGACGTAAGTAAAACAAAGGGATCTGTTAGCTACTGGAAGACGATAGCAGTAGTATCTTATTGGCATCATTGGGCCTTATTTCGAACTATCCCTTAATTGGCGTTGAGCCCATTTAAAGTACTAGGTACATTGAATGGGAGCTCAAATGCTTGGTATGGCATTACTTACAACAGTGATAATTAATTATACTTATTTTATACTTTGCACATGCAATATTAACATTGGAACAAAAACCTTTAAGCATACACACTACAGTGTTGTACATGCCATATTGTGCTATTTATATCCTAATCATTTCAGTGCTGAACTTAGTTGCATGTGAATCTATATGCTTTAATTTGCCAAAATGATATTTAGATGGTATGAATCAGTTGTATGGCTGTTGATAAGATATTATCAGTCCCCACTGACACCCAGTATATTCTGTCCGTGTGGTGATAATAAGGAGAGGATGACCAGGAGTGATATTAAGGAGGTTTGACTGGAGTAAACGGCCTGGGCTAGTTTGTTTTGTATCGGTTCAGTGGGTTTCTTTTGAATTCTCCATTTTCTCCCTTTCCACTCCAGTACACAGTGGTGTCAGACCTCTACTTCCAGAACGTGATGCAGTACTACAACTTCTCTGCCCGGGTGACTGCCGACCAGCTGAGGAAAGCTCCCAACCGTGAACAGTGAGTAGAGCAGCGTGCCTGTGTGTGTGGACAAGGGACCGGGTTCGATTCCAGCCAAGAGAACCAAGGTTGCTTTTCAGTTCAGAACAGGGGTGCTGATACTTGTACTCCTGATTTCCTATAAGAAGTATTTATCATTTATCATTTATTCATTAACATGTTGATTGCTCAATAAGAAAAGCCGTCCTTCACTCGCCTTTACAATTGAGTACCAATCAATCAAATTAACTTCTGCATTGAGAGTTTTAAAAGCCGATTGCAAGCGCATTTTCCTCTCACCGGGGCACTGACATTTTTACTGCCGTGCCGCATGATCAGCCACTGATGAGAGGAAAACTTGATTGATACTGAATTGTAAAGGTGAGGGAAGGACAACTTTTCTTGTTTTGAAATCAACACATTAATGAGTGGATTTAATTAATACCTGCTGATTTTAAATACTTAAAGGCAATACGAGTATCAGTACACCTCTATCTCTAGGCTAGCTTCTACATATACTGACTTTAAATATGGCAGGGATCTTTATGCACATTAGAATTCATATACAGGGCATTCTGTATCCCCTTTAAAAGCAATAACAAATGCAGATTTCAATGGTCTGTTTGCACAGTGAAAGGTACGGGGGCATGGTGTGTTGCTAGGTAGCGTTGCAGTACAGGGAAAGCTTGGACATATGGTGCTAAACACCACAGTACAAAGTTTGATTGTATTGTATGTTGCCACTAAAAGCATCATATTAAAATAAAGATAACAGCTAAATATAAAACATTATCATTGGAGTGCTTTTTGTTTGTTTGTTTGTTTTTATTGGTGTAAAACTGCATTAAAATGCAGCAGGCCTTTTAAAAATATGATGGTTATCACCATGAGTAGACAGATTTGAAAAGTTGGCAGTAGATTTCGAAAGGCTTCTGTTTATTCCATTCTGCCTCTAGTGGACGAAGGAAGTGCCACATTTGTTCTGTGTAGGATTTCTTTCTGATATATTCATTGCTTCAAAACTGTCCAGCATACAAGCCCAAGTGCTTAGATAGAGTATACGTGCCCTCCCATTACATAAGCACCTGCCTGCAGTTATACAATAATGGGGAAGTGGTCCTAACTGTTTTCGTCTCTGACCTTTCACCCCAACAGGTGGAGTATGACCCTCCAACGGTCAACGCCTACTACTCCCCCACCAAGAACGAGATGGTCTTCCCTGCCGGGATCCTGCAAGCCCCATTCTACACCAGGACCTGGCCCAAGTAAGACACTCTTCTCCTGCTACCCACCCCATCCCATCCCATCCATCCCTATCTGAGCCTCCTTCTCTCCCTCACCTCCAACATCTTCTCCCTGCCCCTTCTAGTTCCTGTAGGACCCCCTCTTCTCTCCTGTCTAACCAGTGACATGGAGCTTGTTCTCCCAAACATTATCATTAAAGTTCAGGGTTTTTGTGTTTTTTTGTTGTTTTTAAACTTGCAGGGCACTTAATTTTGGTGGGATCGGAGTTGTCATGGGGCACCGAACTGACCCACGCTTTTGATGATGAAGGTACAAATTCACCCTGCTTTTTGGGGGATTGAATTTTTATACAGAAAATCAATTAATTAGTTTAATTATGTTATATAAAATCAGAAAAAGGAAAAATATCCGAAATAAGCGGCTGTCCCAATTAAGCGAGATGCAGTTGAGACGATCTTAGTCGCACATTTTGTTTCTTAATGAAAAGAAAAATAATTAAATCACATTTTGATTAAATGTTAAATACATATTTTAAAATGAGTCATGTTTTTTTTACGTTTTTGTTTTGCTAAATCTTACATAAAAGAAGATTATTCTGAACCATGCGAGCAGGCGTTTTGAAGAGGATCTAGCACAATTAAAAAGTCAAACTAACATTGAAGAGCTGAGTCATCTCTACATGTAATAAGCAGAACATGTACATTATCCACATGTTCATAGCTTTACTGTCTTCTTTGTGGTATTGACCGCATTCCTGTGGCTCTTCTCGTTTTAAACGTGTCTCTCTTTGTTGTGTGTTGGCGGCAGGCCGGGAGTATGACAAGGAGGGAACCTGCGGCCCTGGTGGAACAACGCGTCCATTGAGGCCTTCAAGAAGCAGACTGAGTGCATGGTGGAGCAGTATGGGAACTACAGCATCAACGCGAGGCCATGAATGGAAAGCACACGCTGGGGAGAACATCGCCGACAACGGGGGGCTCAAGGCGGCCTACAAGGTATCTGTCTGATACTTTGAGTAGAAGAGGGGATTTTAAAAGCAGTTAGTACAGGAGCAACCAGATGCCTAGGTATGGCTATAGTGTTGAGTGCAGGGCACCTGCTGGTATATACAGCACTGCCACCTGCTGGACACTTTCATATACTCCGAAGTCCAGATTCAAAACCACTTTCAAATATATAATGAGCTTTTTTTACATTCAAAATGGAGGTGAATGAAGGCTTCTTGCAAAATACGTTTTAAAAACGGATTGATATTGTGGGAGGAGGATTGACATGACACTAAAACAAAGCAAAAGTATCCTAGTATACTAGAGAGCTGGCAGAGCAGAAAGCCTTGCATGGTTTTCTAGAATGTGGATTCCCATTAAAGTAGATTCCACAGCAGCACTGAAATCAACTGAAAGCATATGTAACAGGGTGGAGGCTGGGCAGACCCCAAGCGAGCTTCTTAACCACAATGCAAAAAAACAGGATCATCTGCATTTCTGGTTTTAGAGCTTTTAACCTCCTCTGTATGAACTTGATACTGGAGCAACAGAACTGGGAACCATACACAAGTGTTGTTTGTTTCCTACCCTCAGGCCTATGAGAGCTGGACGAGGAAGCATGGGGAGGAGGAGGAGCTGCCGTCGCTGGGGTTGACCAATCAGCAGCTGTTCTTTGTTGGTTTTGCACAGGTGGGTGGGTCTTAACCGGAGAGACTTCTTCATCTATCTGGATCTAGAAAACATATAAATACACCTCTAGCTTCTAACTGCGGAAGAACTTGCATTTGTTTCCATTTTCAGTCACTGTTATTTCGTATCCCTCAATAGATAATTGTTCCATCATCAAATAGATGCAAAATATTTTGTCAGCACCAGATATTGTCAGATTATTCCTTAAAATGTATTTGAAGATCTTGCTGGGTTGTGGTTTCTAATTCCTTTACAACATTCTTCCATCGTTTGCCCACCTGTGTACTGCACTGAAACTTGTTAACGTAATATTTTAAATAAGTACAATACTAGAACTACTGTAGGACCTGCTGTATAGTATGTGTGGTCTAGGTTCATTGCTGACCTGTTGCTCTCTCCCTGTCCTGTTGCTGTAGGTGTGGTGCTCGTTCGGACTCCAGAAAGTTCCCACGAGGGCATGATAACGGACCCCACAGCCCATCAGCGTTTCGAGTCATTGGCACAGTGTCTAATTCTCAGGAATTCTCAAAGCACTTCAACTGTCCAGCTGGCTCACCCATGAACCCTGCCAGGAAGTGTGAGCTCTGGTGAGCCTCCCTCGCCTCTCCTCACCTCACCTGCCCCTCTCCACTCTCCCTCCCTGGACCAGCACAGAAAGCCATGTGCTGGATTCCAAATGAGGAGGCACTGGATCCTTGACTTTCCAGGACTGCAGACAATCTTCAGAACCACTATGACCCTTATACATTCAGGTGTCATTCGGCAGCTCTTTCAATAGCGAAATATATATATATATATATATATATATATATATATATATATATATATATATATATATATATATATATATATATATATATATATTTTTTTTTTTTGACAAACCAATAATTCACTAATACAATGAAAAGAGAAAAAAAAAAACACTGGATACTGTGACAGAAAAATTATTTTGTTTGTTTATCTCTTTAAAGAAAAGTATTTATTTTCTGGCATTTTATTATCCATGGATTCTTAATTGTGTTACCAACCCCATCTTGGAATTCTCTGTTGTCTCTTCATAAGCCAGGCTGGCAAGTGTGATTTCTGTATGTACCATGAAGGTGTCGCTGACAAAATTGGAGAGATCATACATACAGCAGCTGGTAATAGTTGAAAACCTGGCTGCAAATCCATACATATTTCAACAGGATAGCTAGGGCAAGTTTCTGTAAGATGGGAATTTGCCATTCGTATATCTGCAGAAATAAGCTTGTCTGTTTCCACATTCTTATTTGGTCCATGATTTAACAAATTCTATGTAGGCCCAGTTCTCCATGTGACCTCAATCTTCAAACAATATCATCTTTCATAATTATAAAATGTCAGTAGTTTAAAATATGATAAAGTAATGGATGCAAAGTAGAGAAATGTATCTTAAAATAAGCAAGATTGCCAACCATAAATTCAATACACATGGAAAAATTAAGACTGGTTATAGTCACGTTCATTTCTTCAAATATACCCAGTGGTAGTTACCTTAAATATGAAACAATCTCTATAGTAAGCGTTTCATTTTGGCTGTCACTGTTATGCAAACTTCCCATCGTATAGACCCTTGTCCTTTTGGTTTTGTTTACATTTTAGCCAGGAAAAATAATTTTCAGAAAATCTAAATTCATTAAAAAAAAAAAAGTGAATGAGGGAATCTATTCTGGTGCCTTATAGATGATGTCTTAAGTCCAAAGAGAAGAAAAAAAAAAAACTCTCCACAATCTCTCTGCTTTATGAATTGTATATTTTCCTAAAATGCTTTTTCCTAGCTGAAAGTTCATTAAATTAGTAATAAAAATAAACACATCAAGCAAAGAACAGTGTTGGTTTCACAAACCCTGGCTACCTTAGGTAAGGTGGTCTCAGATCACTACTAATCAGGGTCTGTGAAACTAGCTGTTACAATCAAAATGTTTATCATTTTAAAATGTCAAACTGTTATTATTTTATGAAGTGATACCAAACAACTGGCTTGTGTAGCCAAGTGCCAGGCCTTGCTGATTCTGGGTCTTTCAAGATGAGGAGCTCCTGGAGATCTGAAGACGGTGTGCCCCCTAGTGGTAATGCAGGGTGTGGTCAAGTATGTTATTTTTGACAAAAGGTCTTTACACCTACAGTGCTAACAGATGTGTTAAGACAATGGTCATATGACTGCAATGACTCTGGGTAGATGCCTTAGCAACTGTTTTTTTTGTTTTGTTTTTTTTAATTTAAGCGTTATTATATCGAACTTAACTGACAGAAGGCTGCTCTAACTTCTTTTTTTGTTTTTCTGAAATGAACTATAACCCTATAACTCAACAGTAACAGCTTTAGACTGTTCAAACCACTAAATTAAATGTCTGAGGTTTTTTTTTCTGGTCTGGTGGTTTTGAGTAAATACTCAAAGTGTACAGTGAGCTTTTATGTGACTCAAAACAGCTTTCAAGACTGCTTAGGTCTCCATTGACAAAAAGAAAAAAACAGCATTCACATCAGTTTCATTTCCTGTTTTGAATGCAAAGCAAATTCACAACTTTAAATAGAGCCTCCTACCTTGTGATGCTATTTGTTATTTTGGTTTGAGGAAACCGTAGACTGTGGTAGCAGATGCAATTAAAAGTATATATATATATATATATATATATATATATATATATATATATATATATATATATATATATATATATATATATTCTTTCATTCAAAGTGGACAGCTATACATTGATATTATGCTTATTTTTCTGATGCCAGTTTTGATGTTTAATCAAACAAGTTATTTACCTGCATGTGTTACTTCTGATTTGCAGGCCTGTCTTTTGAGGTCTCACTTAGTGACCTGGACCTGTCAAGCTAGGACATCTCAGCCCATTAAACAATTCAAATAGCATAAAATACCTAATGCTGAAATAAGCGTATTAAACTCAATGGCAAACGTTTTGATTAGAAGTCTTTCTCAATGTCTTAATAAATTAAATTTAAGTTCCCATTGTCTGGTAAAATTCCCAGCTCTTTTTGCAGTGTGTGGGGTCGCCACTTTGCACCCAGCTTGCACCCCATTACAATACCACAAAATCCAGTGCATTTCAACCCATGTTTATCTGCTTGCCACAAGCAGCATCCCCAATGCACTCAAAAGCCAGGCATTTTACTAGGTGACTCACTCAGGACTTTGAGCTTGATTTGATTCTTTCCAGGATTTCAAAGCATTTTATAATCCCGGGAATCCACTTGGACAGTAATGTAGAGGAAATACCAGGAATACCCAGAGATAGGTGATTCTCCAGTGCTGTAAAATGGTCTAACAGAATATGGACTGCTGGGGTATAATTTGATCAAATTAACCCCTTAGATTTACTCACGTTTTGGAAGGGTATAGACCTGGTTGGGCACAGAGGGGAAAATTAAGAAAAAAATATGGTGTTTTAAAAGATTGAATTTCTGGTTTATATTTTGTGTTATTCCTAATCGTAGCAGATGCAAAGTGTTTTATATAAGCTGCACGCAATAAAACATTTTTCCTTCTCTCGGTAGTGGGAAACTCAGCACAAGTTGAAAGTTTCAGTGCTGGACAGTTTTTGATTGATTTTCCGTTTCCTTTGTTTTTAAGACATTTGAGAAACCACTGGGCTAAGATGCTTTCTTCATTTACCAGGAAAGCTGAATGCAAAACTGGTATAGCTCACAGCACAAACCCATGTTCAGACATCAGAAAGAAGATTGTTCTACAGAAATGATGTGTTGCTAAACTTGAGTGTACCTACTTGTGCACTGAAGCTCTTCCTTACATGTGTACAGCTCTTTCTCTTTCCAATGTGATGACGAATGATATCTGTGAACACTAAACTCTGATTTACCACTTACTTTTGTTAATGATGCATTTTGTTGCTGACATTTGTGTTTGTTTTGCTGCCTTTATTTAAAAAAAAACGTTGCCTACTTTTTTTTATACCACTTTATTGTTTGTGTGTATATATTTGCATATTGTGTGTGTATATGTGTACCCTCAAATATAAACACTGCCAAAAAAAAAAATTGCATTAAAATAAGTATTCCATAATGCAACCTGTATTAAGATTCTTATTGCAAAATGCAATATGCTACATTTGTTTACTGTAAGTCAAATACAAACTTTCCACTGTGCTCTTATGATTTTGTGTATGTGTGTGTGTGTGTGTGTATATATATATATATATATATATATATATATATATATATATATATATATATATATATATATATATATATATATATATATATATATACAGTACTGTGCAAAAGTTTTAGGCAGGTGTGAAAAAATGCTGTAAAGTAAGAATGCTTTCAAAAATAGACATGTTAATAGATTATATTTATCAATTAACTAAATGCAAAGTGAGTGAACAGAAGAAAAATCTAAATCAAATCCATATTTGGTGTGACAACCCTTTGCCTTCAAAACAGCATCAATTCTTCTAGGTACACTTGCACAAAGTCAGGGATTTTGTAGGCCTATAGTCAGGTGTATGATTAAACAATTATACCAAACAGGTGCTAATGATCATCAATTCAATATGTAGGTTGAAACACAATCATTAACTGAAACAGAAACAGCTGTGTAGGAGGAATAAAACTGGGTGAGGAACAGCCAAACTCAGCTAACAAGGTGAGGTTGCTGAAGACAGTTTACTGTCAAAGTCATACACCATGGCAAGACTGAGCACAGCAACAAGACACAAGGTAGTTATACTGCATCAGCAAGGTCTCTCCCAGGCAGAAATTTCAAGGCAGACAGTGGTTTCCAGATGTGCTGTCCAAGCTCTTTTGAAGAAGCACAAAGAAACGGGCAACGTTGAGGACCGTGAAGCGCAGTGGTCGGCCAAGGAAACTTACTGCAGCAGATGAAAGACACATCATGCTTACTTCCCTTCGCAATCGGAAGATGTCCAGCAGTGCCATCATCTCAGAATTGGCAGAAAACAGTGGGACCCTGGTACACCCATCTACTGTCCGGAGAAGTCTGGTCAGAAGTGGCCTTCATGGAAGACTTGCGGAGAAAAAGCCATACCTTCGACGTGGAAACAAGGCCAGCGACTCAACTATGCACGAAAACACAGGAACTGGGTGCAGAAAAATGGCAGCAGGTGCTCTGGACTGATGAGTCAAAATTTGAAATATTTGGCTGTAGCAGAAGGCAGTTTGTTCACGAAGGGCTGGAGAGCGGTACACGAATGAGTGTCTGCAGGCAACAGTGAAGCATGGTGGAGGTTCCTTGCAAGTTTGGGGCTGCATTTCTGCAAATGGAGTTGGGGATTTGGTCAGAATTAATGGTCTCCTCAATGCTGAGAAGTACAGGCAGATGCTTATCCTTCATGCAATACCATCAGGGAGGCATCTGATTGGCCCCAAATTTATTCTGCAGCATGACAACGACCCCAAACATACAGCGAAAGTCATTAAGAACTATCTTCAGCGTAAAGAAGAACAAGGAGTCCTGGAAGTGATGGTATGGCCCCACAGAGCCCTGATCTCAACATCATCAAGTCTGTCTGGGATTACATGAAGAGAGAGAAGCAACTGAGGCTGCCTAAATCCACAGAAGAACTGTGGTTAGTTCTCCAAGATGTTTGGGCCAACCTACCTGCCGAGTTCCTTCAAAAACTGTGTGCAAGTGTACCTAGAAGAATTGACGCTTGATGCTGTTTTGAAGGCAAAGGGTGGTCACACCAAATATGCATTTGATTTAGATTTTTCTTCTGTTCACTCACTTTGCATTTAGTTAATTGATAAATATAATCTATTAACATGTCTATTTTTGAAAGCATTCTTACTTTACAGCATTTTTTCACACCTGCCTAAAACTTTTGCACAGTACTGTGTATATATATATATATATATATATATATATATATATATATATATATATATATATATATATATATAAATAAATAATATAAATAAATATATATTTAAATAAATAATATAAATAAATATATATTTAAATAAATTATATATATAATCACACTTTCTGTAATTATACCAGTGTCATGTGTCTTTTACTTATAAACTACATTGATTTACATCTTGTATGCCTTTACACTGAGCTATCTAATTTAAACGAAAGACTTTTAAAGACACCTCAATTAGAAAGTGAAACTCTCAGATCACAGTAACGTCCAGTAAGCTATTTGAAAGTTTGAATGCCTGTAAGGAAGTCTAACGTTTGTCCATGAATTTGAAATGGAAGCAGTCATTCCAAGCACATTTCATCAAAGTTTACAAACTCGAGTAAGGCATGGGACTGAAATCAAGCTCTCTTAGTTGAGCTTGAAAGTTCTGCATAGTTCCACTTCATTGGGCACGTTTTACAAAACGTCATAAAGTCAAAGGTGATCATATCAAATTTTAATAAAGAAACACCAAATGCATGTTTTAAAAAGTTTTGATATTGAAAGTTTAAAGTTACAGTATTTGTAGTAACAGTACATTAAAGCTGCTAAAGGATCGATTGGATATCTGAAACCAGTGCTAATGTAACAGTCCCCATTGTAACAGTACTACAGTAGCAGACCACCCAAGGCCACGCACCTGCAGACCCGCGACAGCTATTATACAGCACAACCCGCAAAATAAAACTCATTTACGATCATTGTTTGGGTGATTGATTGCAAAAACTTTGTCATTGTCAACATATGATTCTACACTCCATTCATTAATGGGTTCTTAATTCAAGATGCAAATTATATTATTTGAAATGAACCAATGTCATTTTTATTTTATCGATTCGAAATGTAATTGTAATAATTTAGGTCAAATTAATGATTGTCCAAAAAATTTCCAGGAACCACTGGCTCAGAACATTTAAAAATAAAGCTGTAGAACACAATAGGGGCATTAGATGTCGCTACTATCCTGAATTTTAGTTCAGTGCTGATGAGGGCAATTTAGGACACACGTTAAACAGAATCGCAGACTTCCTGTAAGTTAGTTCCTTTATCACATCTGCCTTCTTAAATATGAGTTTTTGCTGTACAGGCATAAAATTAATTTTACCTTTTAAATAAATAAGTATTGAACTTTTTTATAACCCTCTCTAGTTTATTCCAATAATGTATACTTTCTTTTCCAAACCCAACTATTTCTGAATATTTACGATTATGACTGCAAAAACCGGCTGTGTCGAGCGGCTCCGAAGATGCCCGAGCGAAACGTCACGCCTTTCGTCTAGATTTCCCGAGTATTTCCGGATTTGACCGACGTTTTCCGAACCGTCCGTCCCTCGGACTGTTGGAGGCGGCCGCTGCGCCATGTTGAGCAAAATCTCCTTTCTGACTGAAAAGGACTTTTTAAATAACAGTTATTGAATAAGCAGTAAGTAACCGAAGAAGGTAAAACCGCCGACATCCCTCTAGCAAGCAGAACCGAACCGAACCGGAACCAAGGAAACCCCGGCTGGGAGGGGAGACAGACCCCCGCCGTCCCCATGAAGATAAAATCCCAATAAACCGACTCTTAAAAAAATCAACATCTATTTTTTACTATCCCGGCTCAACTCCGGGATCAAGAGACTGGCCCAGGGGATATATCGCTCTACACTTTTTTCTATATGTATTCTATATTTTTACACACCTAGATTCATATTTATTATAATTTGTTCTTCTGTTGACATTTTTGCGATGAGTTTGCCGCCGAGAGCGGTACCGAAATCAGCTGCTGCCGCTGGAAGTGGACCCGGAACCGGGCTGTCTCCGCCGAGCCAGCTGCGGGCTCTTCCGACCTCTGTGCCGGTACCGGGAGCACCGGCGGCCCCACAGCCGCCAGCCGCGCCGCAGTATCCTTCATAAAGAGAGTCTCTCCTCTTCCACTGTGGCCGAGGAGAGCGTGGGGTTTGGGGGTACTGTAAGTGTTACAAATAATATACTCCACTATGCACGAAACATTCCTTTAGAAAGGGATCTCTGCATTTGTATTTATTTTGTTTGTTCTGACAAGGAGGGCTAGGGTGGCTTTTTAAAATGCTCATTCTATTCCCTAATAAAACAGCATTGTTTCAAGGACCTGACAGCTTCAGTTTCACTTGAGATTTGAATTCTTGTTTTCGCAAGACAATAGATTTGGTAAGCGCTCATATTCTGAACATGCAGGCGGGGGTGTCTAAATATTTAGTACATATTGCGTTTACGTGGGGCCTGTCATGTCAGTGTGTGTTATTTAAAATACGTTTTGCTGCAGCTGTAATGTTAAGGGCCCTGATAGCGTTTTGCGTTAATTGAAGTGTAAAGATATGCCTACATATATGATTATAGTATTCTTAAGGACTATATTATGGTTGAGAAAATCATATTTCGAGTTGGGAGGACTCGAGAAATTGCATGTACATTTTAATACGTACAATCTGTACACGTTATATGTGCAATTGCCTATAAAATAAATATTTATTTAAACAAATGCATGTTTGTTTACATTGGTCAACAGCAGGTGCTAAACCACAATTATTTTGTTCGTTCAATTGTGATTTTAAAATAACCACCTGTTAAGGTATTTTGGAAGGGTTTGTTAATTATAGCTATATTGTTTATATTCAGTAAATATTTGAAGTAAACCGGTATTTAATAGGGATTACGTTAGTCATGGGTTCGAGAATGCTGAGATGAGTATTATTTGGGCGGGGCTCACAGGAGTGGCCTGGTGGGTATAGCTGAGGACACGAAGAGTGAAGCTTTACAAAAAAGTTAATTAAAAATCTCCGCTCTCACCCTGACTTGCAATATTTTAGGGAAGTTATATTTTGTTCTGTACTTCCATTTGTTCTTAATCAAAGATTATAATAATACTTACTATTACTTTGTGTTTATCATTGGCTTGTATAGACTTTGGGTAATTACATGGTATACGGTATATTGAATTAGCTAATGCACTGTAATTTAAACATGGATAGCTATAGCAACAGAGGTGACCTACTTTGACATCTATGCACTCAATGAACCCAAGGCGGGAACCCTTCATTAAGCAATTATTCTGACCTCCATGAGCCCAGATGCAAACGTGAGATGAAAAAATGCAGAAAAACATTCTCCTGTTTTCTAGAATGAGGGATTAATATGCTTGATTATGTATAAAAATGAGTGTCAAAAGTTCTTGAGACTAGCATTTTGGACACACTTTGATGAACCAGGGACTGTTCAATCTATACAAACCTTGATTACTGAGGGATGAAGGTGTGTTTTGTGAGCACCTTGAAGCAGCAGGGTATATTAGTGTTTTTTCTCTCAGAGCGAATCACAGCACATATTGAAGGGGCTTGAAGGAACTCCCGCTTTAATGGAGTTCCTTGGAAAATGGTCTTAATTGGGATCTAGTCTTCACTGTTTTCAAATTGAAAGAGCAATCAGAAGCAATTACACACTAATTTACATACACGTGGATGATTGCTACACCCAGTTCAATATGCAGTAGACTGTGCAATAAAACGTTTGTTCTACTGGAGCACCATCTGCCTAGTGGAATCGGTTTCCGAGTTAAGGAGGGTGAGGATGAACCCAATTCATTCTACACAGCCAAAGAGGAGTATTAAGACTGGAGATGGGCTAATGGTTAGTGCAAAGGTCTAAGAGCTGGTAGATTGGGGTTCAGATGCCATACTGTGGGACCTCAGGAAAGCACCTTCCATGGTGTTCCTCATTCCCCAAACTGTAAAACGAGCTAGAAGCAGGGCTGTACTGTTTGATAAACTTGCTGGAGAGACATATCCCCAGCAATGGGATGTAGTGGAGGTGCCCTCTATCCACATTCCAGATCACTGTGTTTCATCACAGCTCTTTCTATTTAAATTCTCAAAGCCATGGTGAATCTAATACTGCAGAAGGTGAACTGTCGCTGACTTGCTTCCTCTGCGTTTCTGTTGAACAGAGCACTAATTAAAAGAAGAAAGCAGGGTTAATACAGAGGTAAAAGGTTAAAATAATATACCCCGTGCAGTACATTAGGTAGTAGCTCAGTCCTTCCAAAAATGTTTTTGCATTGCACATGGCTGCATGAGATTCATACCAAATTATACAGTTGCATCGGTTAAAAAAAAAAAAAATCCACTGTGCAGGAAGGCATAGCTGTAGGAAGTTTAGAAACCAACGTCTTACTGATTCTTTTACCACCATCTTCCAGAGATCCCAGACCTGAATTCATCCCAAGTTTAAATAACTGGCTGTGACATTCCACAGATAAGCTCCTCTGTGTTCGACAGGGGCCCCATCATTTTATACAAAGCTGTCAGAAGTAAGCTTTATGTGCAGCAAAAGATATATGGTGTTAAAACTCCACAGAATACTGGTGTGCAAATAAATAGTTATTTAACAATTTTATGGCATTTAAAGGCACCCTCCTTTGGCCTAGAGATAAGGTTGGAGTAAAATATAACTATGACTTAATATAGTGCAGCAGAAAAAAAAACAGTTTTGCTTGATTTTCATTGGTGGTTGTGTTACATAGGAATGCTGAAATGAGTGCTGGAATGATGGCATTCAGATGTGGGAGAATGGGGTGCAGAACATGTTTTGGACTATACAGCAGCCACAGAAAATACTTTTCCTACATGCTGTGGTTTATCAACTAGAGCATTGTATAATTATGATGCTTAGCCACAGGGAATGCTAAGTTACTGGTTTGTTAAGCTATTCCTGTTATATTTTCTGTATGAAGAAATGTTATTGCATATTTATAAACCTGTATTCCTATTTAGTTTGCATATAGGTAGGTGAGTTTCAAGGGCAGAAAACTTGTCTCTCTACATATAAAACTAGGTTAATATGAACTGGACTTTCGTGTTCTGCTTTCTGATAATGTAGGAAGTGAAACTATGGCAAAATGTGGTCAACACACTAGGGAAAAATATGTATTTGGTGTGAAATATAGCAGGATTGTCTAACACACAGCAAGATTTTTGTAGCATTCTCTACTGGAGTTAAAATATTTTTTTCTCATGGAGAAATCTTTTCGATTTGCATTAATATATAAATGTATTAAAAAATGTACTGTTAAAATCGGTTGACTGAAATTCTTGATACCCACATACAAAGCCTCTACACATTGATAATTTTATGGAGTAGCCTGCTAGCTTTACCACCATGGCTGAATACGAGGGACATAAAAAAAAAACAAAAAAACATAACTTTAAATCAGTTATGTGATGTCAGCCTTAAACTGTCCAGTTAATGACTGGCTGCAACATTAGGTGTCCCTCTGGTTCACCTGCACTCAATCACTGCTCTTTCCTTGTGTCAAAGACCAGAGGTGTTACTACTGTAAAAATACCACGCTGCATTTGCAAAGTGGTCGATTATAAAAATCAGTAATCGCCCTTTTCCCTGTATTTGATAATGTGACAGATAATAAGCCACTGCTGTTGAGGCTTGGGACACAGTAATTCTACTGACTGTACCAAAACTAGGGCAAACCACAAAAGAACTAGATACTGTAAAACTGTTAATGGAAAGTAATAACTTGTAGAATTTCAGGCCTGCACTGCGTTCTTGGATGAAACTTTGGATACACTTTCCACAGTTGGAAGGCCAGAATATGAAACTCAACACCCCAGTGCGTGAACTAACTGTTGCAGCCAATAGCATTTTTTTTTATTGTCAACCTAGAGGTTAAGAAAATGTAAGTGGGTCAGTTTACCACAGAGACAGTTGTGACTGAAAAACAAATCCCTTTCCGCGGAACTTCAGCTGTGAATTGACCACTTCTTCCCATGTTAAAGTATGAGGCCGTTTCCTTAGCTGGTACTAGGTGGACTTTTCCTCCAATTAACTGCAAGGCAGTTTCCTGTGCTTAGTTGGGATTCCCCTCCGAGGACAGTTTACAGTAATGTGTGTGTACAAGATTGCTCGACCTTTATTTCCTTCCTGCTGTATAGCAATAACATTCTGCTCAGCAGACCAAGGGACTGGATTTAGTTTAAACATAGTGCTATATGACCTGCATTATTTCCCTGTTTTATGGCTTTATTCAAGCAGCATGAGAGAACGTGCTTCGAACATGCCATAAATGTATTAACATTCAGTAAAACACGTTGTAGCAATCTCGGTTAACGCAGGCAGGCGCATCACACAGGGCGAGGCAGTCCACACACAGGCAGAGGGCGGCGCGAACCGGGACCTCTCGCACTAAAGCATAGCGCCAATACCGCTGTACAAAGAGCCGTTCGCGCCGCCTCCGCCTGTGTGTGGATTGCCTCGCCCTGTGTGGTGCGCCTGCCTGCGTTACCGAGATCGCTACTGTATATTAGACACATACAGTGCTTCTGTAAATGTTGATGGAAAGTAAATCAGGGAAATGTGTTTGCCATTTATTTTTCATTGAATCCTTAGGCTGCCAAACATTGTCTTCATCAGTGTGTAATGTTAAAGTGACATGGGGTGATTTTTGATTAAGAGATTCCCCATTGAAATTCCCCTCCCATGCTTGATCAGCCCTATTAAAATAGAACGCTTCGTACTGTTTAATTTTTTATTTTATTTTGCTTTAAAGGATACAGGTTTCATGGTATTGAATGGAATCGTTCAATTTTCATTCTAATATTGTGAGATGTCATACTATGAAGTACATTTTGCCGCTACTAATTTAGAGGACTTTGCAAACATAGTGAATTCCAAACGACATTGCACTGTATAGGAATGATAGTAATTTGAAAGATCCTTTAAACAGTAAAGTATATTCCCATTGTAGAGCAATCACTAATGGCAAGGACATTTCAATTTTAAAGGCAGAACATCCTGTATTTGATAGAGTTTTGCTTATTGTTAGCCTACAGCAGCACACATTCTGTGAACTGCTGCATTTTACTTTGTGTAAAACCAACTGATTTTTCTGTAGCAACAGCACATTGCGACATGTCAAGGTTATTTATTTTTATATATATATATATATATATATATATATATATATATATATATATATATAGTTTTTATAGATTTCGTTAGTATAGTATTTTGCGTACTGTAGTCCATTTGATTGTACATACTTCAGCAATAGTGCCTGCCGATTTGAAGGCTTTACCATGTGGTAGTTGATCACGACTTGAGTTCTGAACTGACAAGTACAAATAACTTCTTACTTGTCAGAGTTGCTTATAGTTTATCTGAATGGAGCAATATTACTGAATTGTCCATGTCTCGGACAGTTGTTGTTGAAAGATGCTGTGCTCCAGTCAGGCTGTGATTGGCTTATTCAGCAGTTGCAGGAACAGAACTAGTTGCTTTTTTCAGTGCAGAGTATTGATCGGCCTTCATATTTACAGGAACTATTGGTGCCTTATGCTCCTTGTCGCACCTTGGGATCAGTGAATGCTGAACTTTTGGTAGTTCTTAGAAGTCATCTGAAAACTGCATGAAGAGCGCTAAATCAGCAAATTATATTGTATTGCATTGGCTGGTTTTGGTGGATAATGAAATACATTTCAACCAATTATGTCTTTCTTTAGTTGCTGCCCAGTAGATGTGAACTAGCCTTTCATTAAGGCAAGTCAAAATGAAAAAGCTAGCACTTGCGTGGATTGATTTTAAGTTTGCCTCACAGTTGATGCCTTGACATTCCAGTGGGCATCTACTGTCTGATAGCTTCCAGCTTTAGCGGGCTTGTGATTGGCTGATGGTACTGAATTGGTTTCTAATACAGTGGAATCCCTCTATTGTGACCACTGAACGGACGTAATAAATTTATACAGCTCTTGCCCTAATAAAAGGAGGTGTCACCAATTTGAAAGGGATGGACACAGAATGGTCTTAGTAAGGTAGTCTTTATATTGGGGTACTTGTAATTCTGTGTTTTCTGTTTGTCAGTGTGGTCTGTGCCATGTGCAATGTTGATTTTTCTGCCTGCAATAGACAGTGTCCTGCTCCCTGCAACAGAAGCCGCACATTGTGTGTCCTTTAGCATTTCAGGTAATTTCCTTCCTGTTCAGGCACTGTTGACAAGCTTGTCAGATAGAGATAGCCTCCAAGTATTGCTGGAGGCTTAGCAATCTAATGTGTTCCAGATTTGGGTAGCAGCAATACCCAAGCCTGCTGCTGGCATTCGGTCTTATCAGTTAATTACTCCATCACCAGGGAGCCAGGAATTAATTAATTGCTGCCCAACTGAACCAACTGGTGCTGAGCAGTACTCATCTGGTTATAGAACACAAAAACTCTCTAATAAGTCTGAGGGATGTGAAACGGAAGATAAACTACCACTCTTACTGTCCATGCGGAAATTCTTGTTATGTTTTACAGCAACTGGCATCTCCATTTCTCTGTAGCCAACAGCTGTTCATTATCACACCATCAAAGCACAGTAAATAAAGCAGCACTTCTGGGATCACACTTATTTGTCTTGAGATATATAGATATAGATAGATATATATATATATATATATATATATATATATATATATATATATATATATATATATATATATATATATATATATATATATATATATATATATATATATATATATATATATTAGTCACATCTTTCCTATAAATAGTTATGATTGTCACTTGGTGTATTACTGGCTGTGCTCTCCTCAGTGTAAATGAACTTAAAAACGTTTTACTGCTGGTATTATTGGCTATTATTTACCTAACACAAAGCGACAGTATATTATATAAAGTATATAAAACATTGATATGTTTTGTATAATTTTATAATTGCAGTAAGTTTATTTTCAGTTTAAATAGACATATCCTAGAAGTAGGCTAGTATTACACTCTTGTATGAGAAAACAAACCATCACCGTTTAGGATTCCAGTGCGTTTTATCTTGTATATAGATGTCGTCATCCTGTACATAGAACATACAGCAAAATTCAAAAGATAAAAAACATTTTTGACATCTGTTATACAGCACAGCTAATTAACTTCCAGTATATGTCCCCAACATTTCCACCGGTATTATATCCGATTGGCATCAACTCCTTTAACAGAACACATGTTTATATGTACTTATTCTACACCCCAGAGCAGTTTTTCGTCTTTACTGTACAGAGAACACGAATGTTGGAAAGGTGTTTGCTTATTTGGTTTTCAAGTATCAGTTACAGGTTTGGGAAATGCTAATCTGCAGATTTTAGTGTGTGTGTGTGTGTGCTCTGAACCTGCACAGACATACCAGGAGTAACACAGGTGTGTCTGGTGACAATAAGGAGTTTACAAAAACAACAAAACAAGCTTCTGACAATTCTCTTCTGTGTTCTATTTTAGGACCTTTGGGAAAACAGTCTCAGATTTATTTGCATTGAATGGTATGTGTAGTTTGACTCAAGGTGTGTTTTTTTTTTTTTTTTAATTATTTAAGTATCCCATTGTCTGTTTACGAGTTCAAAAATGTATTGTCTTTGTCAGAAGGTTTAGTCAAAATGCAACGAATCTGATTGTGTGTTAAACATAAAGATGAATGATCTGTTGTGCTTCTTCTTTTGCTCATTGCATTTGTTCCAGTGCATTGCTTTATAGTGCATGTGAATATATGAACTGTATATGATTGTTGGAATGTGTTCTGTGCTCAGATGTGATTGCATTCCAGGGTCCCCTAAAGACCACTTTTGCACAAAGAGCATTTTGTTAGGCTGCCCATAGCCTTTTCGAATGGCTTGCATGAAGACGAGAACAGCCTAGCCTGTAGTCTTTTAAATCTTTAAATTATTAGGCTTCCAGGATGGGATTGTACTGTACTTGTTCTAGTACAAAATAATTTGTTGGTTAGACAAAGTTTGAAACCGTTTAAATCAAAGCAGTTCAAAATGAGATATTACTATTTGGTCGCTAAAATAGATGAAGCGTTGAATATTCAGAAAAATGACTCCAATGTCTACTGTAATGTGAACTTTTTGAAATCATTTTCAAATAATTATTTTGAATATTTTGTGTGAATTGACATGAATTGTCTATTGTGATAGCAGCATTGTGTGCTTGTAACACACTTTTGATCGTAATACCACACATTAAAAAATCTGTAAAGAAACTGAAATACATTTTCATGTCTGTTGGGCTTGGCTACAGACCCACTGTAATTTCTGTCAAACTTGGTTTCGGTTATCTTTATAAAATTAGGTTTCAACATCAGATTTCCCTGTGGATGGAATTCCCAGCCAGGAGGAATCTTCCCTCTGTCTGAGGAGGGAGGGGGTGGGGAATCTCGATTTCCTAGTTGCCATGGCTGCGAACGATGTATATGGCTGGCTTTCTGCTCCCCAGACAATGCCGATGCTGCTTAGCATTCAGGGCTGAATTCAGAGGTGGTGCGTTCGACAGACTATCAACAATGGGCAGGCTGCCTGAGACTCAAGCAGCAACTTTATCTCATAGTGAGCTGAGACATACAGTTACTGCAGCCATTTTTAACCCTTCCATTGCCTGATGTTTCATACACTGGGCTGCTACCCCTACTAGCACTTCCATGATAGTGTTGTAAAACTTAAATGGAAATGATGTTGTAAAACATGCTTGAAGAGTAGTATTTTCCAATTAAAAGGTCTACTCAGAGATGGAAATAAGCCATTGCATAGCAGTTTGATCCATTCCTGGTTTTACTAGGCATATGCGCTTGTTACCTGTACACTGGTACTAATCAAGCTCAAGCTTTTAAAACATAGAATGGGGAAAACTGCTAAACAATAGGAGTCTTATTTCCATCGGTATGGTCTTCATTGAGCATATATATATATATATATATATATATATATATATATATATATATATATATATATATATATATATATATATATACAGTACTGTGCAAAAGTTTTAGGCAGGTGTGAAAAATGCTGTAAAGTAAGAATGCTTTCAAAAATAGACATGTTAATAGATTATATTTATCAATTAACTAAATGCAAAGTGAGTGAACAGAAGAAAAATCAAAATCAAATCCATATTTGGTGTGACCACCCTTTGCCTTCAAAACAGCATCAATTCTTCTAGGTACACTTGCACAAAGTCAGGGATTTTGTAGGCCTATAGTCAGGTGTATGATTAAACAATTATACCAAACAGGTGCTAATGATCATCAATTCAATATGTAGGTTGAAACACAATCATTAACTGAAACAGAAACAGCTGTGTAGGAGGAATAAAACTGGGTGAGGAACAGCCAAACTCAGCTAACAAGGTGAGGTTGCTGAAGACAGTTTACTGTCAAAAGTCATACACCATGGCAAGACTGAGCACAGCAACAAGACACAAGGTAGTTATACTGCATCAGCAAGGTCTCTCCCAGGCAGAAATTTCAAGGCAGACAGGGGTTTCCAGATGTGCTGTCCAAGCTCTTTTGAAGAAGCACAAAGAAACGGGCAACGTTGAGGACCGTAGACGCAGTGGTTGGCCAAGGAAACTTACTGCAGCAGATGAAAGACACATCATGCTTACTTCCCTTCGCAATCGGAAGATGTCCAGCAGTGCCATCAGCTCAGAACTGGCAGAAAACAGTGGGACCCTGGTACACCCATCTACTGTCCGGAGAAGTCTGGTCAGAAGTGGCCTTCATGGAAGACTTGCGCCAAAAGCCATACCTCCGGCGTGGAAACAAGGCCAAGCGACTCAGCTATGCACGAAAACACAGGAACTGGGGTGCAGAAAATGGCAGCAGGTGCTCTGGACTGATGAGTCAAAATTTGAAATATTTGGCTGTAGCAGAAGGCAGTTTGTTCAGCGAAGGGCTGGAGAGCGGTACACGAATGAGTGTCTGCAGGCAACAGTGAAGCATGGTGGAGGTTCCTTGCAAGTTTGGGGCTGCATTTCTGCAAATGGAGTTGGGGATTTGGTCAGAATTAATGGTCTCCTCAATGCTGAGAAGTACAGGCAGATACTTATCCATCATGCAATACCATCAGGGAGGCATCTGATTGGCCCCAAATTTATTCTGCAGCATGACAACGACCCCAAGCATACAGCGAAAGTCATTAAGAACTATCTTCAGCGTAAAGAAGAACAAGGAGTCCTGGAAGTGATGGTATGGCCCCCACAGAGTCCTGATCTCAACATCATCGAGTCTGTCTGGGATTACATGAAGAGAGAGAAGCAACTGAGGCTGCCTAAATCCACAGAAGAACTGTGGTTAGTTCTCCAAGATGTTTGGGCCAACCTACCTGCCGAAGTTCCTTCAAAAACTGGGTGCAAGTGTACCTAGAAGAACTGATGCTTGATGCTGTTTTGAAGGCAAAGGGTGGTCACACCAAATATGGATTTGATTTAGATTTTTCTTCTGTTCACTCACTTTGCATTTAGTTAATTGATAAATATAATCTATTAACATGTCTATTTTTGAAAGCATTCTTACTTTACAGCATTTTTTCACACCTGCCTAAAAGTTTTGCACAGTACTTATATATATATATATATATATATATATATATATATATATATATATATATATATATATATATATATATTCAATTTTTATTGATTCCAAATTTGTTGTTGACATTTTCACATTTAATTACAGTGGTTTACATTGAAAAAGCATGTAAGAGTTTAGTGAAACACTGTCCTTTTACTTATTTTCTTATAAACTGCTACAGCTTTTAGAATATTTCCATTGCTTTCGATTTAAATGTCTGAAATAAAGATTAATAAACATAGTTTTTAATAGTTTTTTTTTTAAATATATTAATTTATTTACTAAATTAACAGAAAATTGCTGCCTGCTTTAGCGGACGCTTGGAAATGAGACTGTTACATATCAGTTTGAGCCATCCCAGGTTTTATCATAAGCTTAATTAGTCATAGAAGTGGGGGTCTGCTAAAGTGTTTATTTTCTTGGAGGAATCAGATGCCTTAGATTTATTTATATTCCACGCACAGCATTAGAACCCATTATGATCTACAGGTGGCGCTGCAGTAGTGTAACGCATGACAACTGTGTCTGGAAATGTTTTCTTTCTACTGTCCATGTTTCTCACGGTCACCTCCTTTGTTCACAGTGCCGCCACTTGCTTGGCTGAGCAATTGAAGGTGTATTTTGATTGGTCAGTTTCGGTGTCAATTCATGACGTAGTGTTGCAGTGTTTGAAATCCCACTTAAGTACAGTAAATGTCAATGTAAAAGCTTCTTTAAAATGGTAGAGACAGCATTTGTTGGTGTCAAAGTAATAAAAATTGGATTGATTTGGGGGTTGTTTTAAGGCAGCGCTCACTAGAATAGAAATTGCCAGAGCTTAGTAGGTTGGTCCAAGTATATGGCACAATGTCCTAGAGGGGGAACAGCTTTCTGAAGGGGGTTTGAATATAGCGCTGGGACAAGTATTAGAATGTTTGAGCAAATGCTACTTGAAATGTATTTGGTGACAAAAACGACCATGTTCTATAGATCAAAAAAAGATATCATGCGAAGGAATCATCAGTGCGGTCTGAAATAAATAACACACAGGATTACTGTACAGAAGAGTGTTTCAACCCTTTCTTTAATAGGTCATTTGATGGGGTTTTATTGAACTCCTGATAGAAGTGTTAAGTGTTTTACCTAAAAGTGTATGCAAGTCAAATATAGGTCTTACCATAGTATCTACACAGTAGTAACTGCACAATGTAGGCCAATTGATTTCATATTCATTATTTCTTCACAGTCTTCCATATACAATTAAATGCTGTACACATATGGTCTGACATGAATACATCACAGTAAAATAGTGATGCTATGAGTTATAAGCATTCCCAAAATGTTAAAGTGTAAAAATGTGTTTAATACAAACGTTTTAAGCATTTAGGAAATGGAGCGTAAACCCCGACACTTGTGTGGGTCACACGACTCCTTTGTTCAAATCCAAGATGCGGGATGGAAGAGGTGCTCCTAGCCTCCTCAATAATTCCCAGCTTGCTGCGTAAAGCAGTCTGATGCTGCAGATTTCCAAAGCATTGATACTCCGTGAGCATTCTCTGCTCCTGCAGTAGCAGCCAGCAACGCCCTGCTACAGAGTCTGCTTGGAGAGAATATTTAGAGGCTGGTCAAGAAGCTGCAGCAGGTTTTTCAGATTTTGAACTGTACACCATATTATTGTTGGCTGCTTGTGGCCTTTGGAAACCGTCAAGGCTACATGCTGTCTAGTTGCATGCTGATGTTCTTTGAAGCGGTACATATTTTTTCTTTTGTTCAGAACCTGATTTACAGTGGCTTGCTTTCTATTTCAGTGTCTCCCAATAGCAAAGGGGCTGCGCATTTCTGTTTCAGTAGGCTTGTGGTTCTATCCACATCCCACATCAGTGGATTTAGCTGAAGTAGCCTGATTTGTGCTAGCTATGATTTGTGCATGATTTCTCACAACTCTGTACAAAATTAAGTTCAGCGAAATCCTTTGTCTGCATGATGTTTTATAAATCCCAGGCTTTTTCTTAACCAATGATCGGTATTTTTATTTTGATAAAAGGTATTTGAAAGAATAATTAAAGCTTTAGAAGCTTCTAATATTTGTGTTGCTGTTTTAGTAGTTTGTATTGGATGTGTATGATAAAATAAACTATTGTAGCATAATTTTAGAGCTCTGGGTTAAATGTATATTTAAAAGCTGTATTGCATTGTTTTGTAAACAAAATATAAGGTATAATATACACCACTATTTTACTAGAATTCTAGATATCCTACCCATATTGTCTTGCATGCCTGTTACTTATTTCTTATCCCCAGCTTGGGATGCATAATCCTGGCGATGGGGATATGCAAGTCACACAGTTTTATATCTAGAAAACCAACTGTGATGAAAGCTAAAGGAAGTTTTCAGTGTATCAGAATCTGGGGGATATATAGAGGGTGTATGTATGTTTTGTGTCTATGTTTAACATGCATTTTTACATGTACAGTATCTAAAGAACTGTGAGGTGTGATACAGTAGAACTTGTTAGAGAGGAGGGAGTAGCTAGTCTGTCTGTGTGTCATACAACCATCCAACCTAGATCTTTACATGTGCATATGGTGAATGTAGGCCGTGGCAATCTATTTTTTCATGTTATTGATAGCTCTAATTTTGTATTGGTAGCCGTGTCAGGATATGTACATTATATATTTTGTTTTATTACTTTTGCAGCCGATGTACAGTAGGAACAAGGGACAGCTGCCTGGAGACACAGGCGCTGAAAATACAGTAATTGATGCGCACATTATGGTAGTGGACACTCCCAGACCACACGCAGAGAGATTAGCTAGTGTGCACAGCTCAGCTGCTCCTTGCTGTACCTGTATTTCTTTAGTGCAGTGCATTGTCAACATTACTGTCAGTCTGGCACGGACTTGAAGTCTTTTTTTTTTTGTTAAATTGATATCCCTTTTGTGATGGCCATCGAAACAGATCTCAATCCATGTACAGAACAGTACACGACTTGCTGCCGATTCTGTGTTAAAAATGCAGATTTTTAATCGACTTTATATATGGACACGCACACAGAAATGGGGGAACATTGGGTTCTGTTTTTGTTTTTTTGTTTGTTTTTGACACTCAACCATGAAACAAGAAGCTGTACTTCCATTTAAATAACAGAAAATAACTTCAGATCATTGGAAAATAAACATTTTAAACATTAAGGAAGGGATGTGTCGGGTTAATACTGTAGCTCAATTTCGACACCGTGATTCGGGTGAAATCCAATCAATCCATTTGAGGAATCGGGCTTTATCGGTGTAATCAATTGGCATCTTAGCCTATTGAATTGAATGGACAAGCAAGGGCTTGACGAAACTGCAAACTATACCGTTCAGAATTGAACGTCTTACCATTCAACTAAAGAGCAAGCTCTGCAGTCGAGAGGAAAGTACGGGTCTAATGCTGATGTCAATGTTATTAACTCATCAGCCGCTAGGAGGAGATTTATAACATCGGTAAAACCAGGAACCCTGCCCATAATAAATTACATTACGTTACCTCAACTTGTTCAAGAAAGAGAAATCTACAGGTACACAATGTAATTGGGCTGTGAATAAAACATGCTTTCAAATTCATAAATAACACATAGATGACTCCAGAAGCCCCCAGGTTTTGGGTCTTTGTTTTCTTCTTGCACAGTGTATAGTTATTGTAAGACTCAGCTGTTTGTATCTAGGGATGGGGGTTGGGCTTTACCAGATAACAAAGCTGTGATTGTCGTGCCCAAGGCTGCGGGTGACAGTCAAGATTCTGCTCCAACAGCTGCCACAATAGGAGAAGCGTCTCCACAGCTTTGCATTCAGACAAGGTTCCTTTTTCACCTCCATTAGCCACAGAGGATGCTTGTCAGAGAGAGGGAAACCTCAAAACTGTACATTATTGTTTCTGTAGGGAAGTTGGAAGAGGAGATTTGTCCTGGTGGGGTGATTACAGAGAGAGCTCGAATGTGGCACAGTGATAAGCACTCTGGGACGAGTGGAGCTGAGGAGGACTGACAGGATTTGAGCATGGCTTCTAGTGGTCTAAGCTGGTACTGGGAAGCAGTGTGGCCTAGTGGTTGGAGCTAAGGGACTGGGAGGGCAGTTTGGCCTTGTGGTTAGAGCTAGGAATTAGGAGGCAGTATGGTGGTGATTAGCTGAGGGACTGGGAGGCAGTATAGCCTAGTGATAAGAGCTGAGAGACTAGGAGGTAGTGCGCCCTAGTGGTTAGAGATGAAGGACTTGGAGGCAGTGTGGCCTAGTGGCTGGAGCTGACAAACTGGGAGCCAGTGAGGCCTCAGAGTTAGAAACTAACGCCGACTCTTTTCCCGACGGGGGCAAAGCAAGCACAGCATTAACCTTAAATGATCCCAAGAAGGCTGTATAAAAAACATTCCTCCCCAAATTGAATGACATCATCCATGAAGGAGCTGTACAGGACATTGAGGTGCAATATGATGATGGAACTAATGAAATCAGATGTGATGTCTATTTGAATGATCTACAGCTGCAATGATGCTGTCTAGATCATAAAAGTAGACCAAGTGATAAGCCTTGTGTTTGAGTCCTTTTGGAGTGTTTACCAATCTGTACAGAGCATGTTGCGTTAAGGTGGATGCTGGAGGTGTTGGTGGATGACGTTGTATTGATGCTTGTTTCTGGACAGACCTCTGTGTGAAACAGTATTGCAGGTCAGGGGTTACGTGAGTGTGATGTGTCCTGGTGCTGAGTGTGTGCAGCCAGACTGACTGGATTGCTATGCGGGACCACAGCCTGCTTGCTGATGTGCTTTGCTTTGGTAAGGTACTGTATTTGTATAATATAAATGTTGCCCTTGTTATTTTCTACCCTGTTTGAGCAGTACATCTTAGAACTGGAAAACATTTTGATTAAGAAGTCTCTTTGGAATGCTCAGAAGACTTCTCATTGAAACACATTTCTCTTAGTATTACTTTGAGTTATGCGTGATCAGGGGCTGGCAGTGTTAAGTTGTAGCGGCACCCAGTCCAGTATTTCTGAATTACCTTTGTTTAACAATATTATTGAGTGACTTGGTGCTAGGAATAAAATCTTCTCTGATCCCACAAGAGTGTTAGCATAGACACCGGAGTAGGTCATTAACTGAAGCCATAAAGTTCATGACATCTCTAGTTGGCAGAGTCTAGTTGCAAGTAAACACATACTCCTATGTCAAGGTATAAAACCATCAAGCTGTCTCCAATCAGTTTTTATGCTACCTAGCCAGGGCAAGAACCAGTACATTTTTATTACAACCAAAGACTGTTAGAAACTACAAACACACTCTCAACAATGGCTAGTATTTACCAGCTAATTATTATACAAAGTAGCAACCAATAGTCGCAACTCTTTTACACACTTGTTTTCAGGCTAAATATCATAAGAATCTCCAAATGCATCATTGCTTTTGCCCATTTACTACTGCTGTTAACAGTGCTAGCATTACACTGGGTATTCCTAAAATAACATTGTAGTTGGTTTTACTTGACAGCAGATTGCAGCAGTGACTGCTGTGCTGCAATTGTAGTTGCAAGCGGCTGCTGTTTTGAAGTTTTTGTTTTGTTGTTGTTCAAGGCTCTTGCCGCAAGCCCAGACAGGGACTGAACCTCCAGTCTGCCTTACTGAAACAGCAACTGGGATGAAAGGGAGACCATCCGTTTCCTTTAACTCACATGACTTCTCTCTGGCACCACACTGATTTTAGTGGCACGTTTAGTTCAGGGGCATTAAAGTTCAGAATGCTTTAGCATGCTCCGTTTACGATACTTACAATTTTAAAACTGTGTGAGTTTTGTAGTTGTTAAAGTTTTGCATGTGTTTTGCATTACAGTCTTGAATTATCTGCAAAACATAAACCTGTTCAACAGTACATTCCACTGGGGAACATGCAGAGCCACTGACAGCTTGCCATTCTATTTCACAGTTAGCTTCCCTCTTCCGGGAATGTGAAATAATTGATAATACACCCCTACTGGAGTCTGCTTACGATTGTAAATCGCCCTGGATAAGGGCGTCTGCTAAGAAATAAATAATAATAATAATCCTAGCCCCTAACTCCTGGTGTAGGTAGCCAGGTTTCCAGTATCCCTGGTGCTCTATATTGTTCATGGTGCCCTGGGCAGGGATCAGATTGACTGCTTTGGATTCCAGCAGCACCCGTCATAACAGCTTAGCTTATTAGTTGGATTTGTAAACCTGATGTTAGGGGAAACCCTGATTAGGAGAGATTTGTGGAGAATAGCATTCCTTGGCCGACTGTGGAACAGTAAACTGCGCTCATTTAAACTAGGAGTCCCCTTATTGGAAATGAAATAACACTTAGAATCTCTAGCCCAGTCCTTCCTGTAAGTGTTGATGAGGGAATGTACGGTAGTATACATTTTAGTGCAAGTTAGGATTTAGGATTTTTTATTTTACTATTTTTTCATTTGAGGTGTATATTGGGGAATATAGTGGAAAGACTGGGAAAACTGCTGAATAAATTCTAGTTTAATGGTTATGCCAGATGGTACCAGGACAAGGTCATAATATATCATGAAAATGCTTTTTTTTTTTTTTTTTTTTTAATTTTGGCATATTGGTAAATTATATATTTTTTGAGAGGTGTTTTAAATGGGTCAAAAAAAAAATAAACCTGAAAATAAAATGACCTTTTTATATTACGATGTTTGAAAGTGCATTGCTTTAACCTTGTTTAGATTACTGCTCCAGCTGCAGTACCACCATCTTCAAATGTTTTGCCTTAAATTGACGCTGTGCCAGAGTTTTCCTTAATGTGTCGCGCTTCAGGATCCCCAGAGGTCAGCAAACACTTGAAGATCGGATCTTCCCTACGCAGGCCACAGTAGCTGCTGTGTTCGGTGTAAGTGTTTGCCTATATCTTTAATAAATATACAGAATATCTTACCGGCTGCTGTGTGATACAAGCTGATATCGATTCCAAGAGAGGTCAGAGTGAGTACCTACCAGTGCGCTTGCTGGTGATCTGGGTTAAAATGGCTGAGCTATATTTATAAGAAGTACTTTTAATAAGAATAATTGAATGGTATAGCTAATCTAAGAGTGTAAGATGTCCTTTCCATCAAATACAAATCTAATACAAGCCATCTTACTCACTATCTGATGCAAAGAAATTTCCGATGGCTGTATCGCAACAATATCAGGGTCTACTATGTATAGTATAAAAGATATTGTACTCCAGGATGATTATATCTGGGATAAGTGTTTCGAAAATGCATCCATTAACTTCAGAATACTAAATCAAAACTTCTCAGACAGTACTTGCCAACATTCTGAGAAAAAAAGTACTGGACACTATGGAGCTGCATTGGTTTATTAGAATCTTTCTTTTGATTGAAAACTGCCTGCATGTCATTTTCCCAGCAAGTGGAGTATTCACTCATCTCTCAGCAATACATATAATACTGCAGATGTAGCTCTTTTGAGTGCCTCACCATGATTTGAAACTGTACCGGATGTGGGTAAGGTACTGTAAAGAAGAAAAACATCTAGTGCCTTCATCTGTTGTTCATCTTGGAAAATGCCAATACCGTGCATAATCAAAAGGGTTCAGTAAATATCTTTACTGCCGGCATGTTCATCCTTGTTCAAAGGGTTATCCTTCATGTCGTAACCCTCTTTACAAATCCACCCTGGTGTGGAGACAGGGCCTTTTTAAGTAAATAAGCATGTTTATTTCTGTAACAAACAAACAAAAATATCTCATGCATTAACTATGTACTGTTCTGTGATCATTCTCTGACCCGTGGTTGCTACCTCCTAACAAGTTTCACTGATCTGTGAAACGTGTCAAGTGAAGTGATTTTCACACCACCAGGATTCCCAGGAGTAAGCCTTGATCCCCATTGCTGGGCTGCTATATTGCCTTATAGAGCTTGAATGTAAGCCAGTTTGGTGTGATGTACCATTCTGTAATTGCTTTCCAGTAATTTGTTTTATTTGTTGCAGAGGATCTAAATACCGCAACTTTTCCATCATTCAAATAAGGTTTTCCATTGTAACAGAGAGAAATGCACTGCAGGACTGTTTGGTTTTCACAGCCGTGGTACACAAAGAGACCTAGTTTAATTACTGTAGCTCTCTTTTCTGCTGCCCATTGTGGAAACACAGTGCTAGGTTTTTAATAAACCTGTTCTACTGCTTTGACTTTTTTCAGCGAGGTGGATCTGTTGCAACATCCACATGTTTGCTGCATCTTGCCAGGCGTTCATTAACGCGCTTTGCACAAGTGTGCTTTGTTGCATCAGTTTTGCAGGGCTGTCAGATTGTTAATTGATTAACGTATTTATTTAGAAAGATTAAGCTGGCCAAGGGCTTTAACATTTGCATCTTATTTTCACAGATTTCCTGGAGGACAGCATTCCACTCATACATTTATTTTTGTGACTTTCCTTAGCCATAGCAGTTAATTAATTAAACCAGCTTAGAAAATGGGAACAGACAGCAAACTGTACAGCATGTTTATTTTTGGCGAGGTTTTACAGCAGTTGCTGTTTGCTACACTGGCAGGTTATTTCATCTTAAACATATGATAAGTAGTTAAAACACAATATTAAGGCTTTAACAAACAATAGAGAAAGCATAATTATGTATTATTACCATTTACTTATTTTGTAAATGTACAGGTTAACTTCATATCTTAACTACCTTTTTATTGATAATCAAATTTGAGAAGGGATTTGGTCCTTGATATATAAGACAACTCCAAATGATTCAGAAAGAATCCGCTAAACCAGGCATGAATCTGACCTGAGCAACCACCCCTGATAGAAATGAAGAGCTGTTGAAACAACAGAAGGGACTCCAGAAATGAAGAGAGATTAACCGTCTAATCCAGGGAAACTGGGTCACATACACCCAGTACCTGCAATTAGCCCTAGCTGTGGAAAGTGCTAAAGGCACAGTTTATTCGAGAGTCAGGGCTTAAATTTAACATGTTGATTAAGAAGAAATGATGCACTACACATAGAGCTAAGTGACAACACTCATAAAATAATATCCTAATATTTATCATATCTCATACTACATGCAAAACTGAAGAGAGGCAGAATTCTTTACTGTATGTAGCACTAGGCTGACCTTTTTCAGGGAACAGTTTTCATCAGTGTCTGTGTGTGTATCTCTCTGTGTGGTTCAGGTACCCAGGCAGCCTGCACCTCCCTACGCAGCACACGAACTCAACAAGGGACACCCCTAGTCTAGCGGCCACCCCTCAGGCCACACCTCCACTCCAGGACTCTCTCAGGTATCAGTATCCACAGCACACCTATATCGCTGCATTAAGGGCTGGGAGTCAGTCGGAGGGTGAGTGCGTTCGTGTGTCACTGTGATTTTCCTGTGTGTTGGTGTGTGTTGTCGGTCTGCGTTTAACTTATCACTGTCGGTCTATGGATGTATCACTATCTATACTTGTTATATTCTTTTCCTCCATGCTTATAAAACCCTTACTGCGTTCTGTATAGTGGTTTGCTCAATTGATTGGGTCAAGTAACTCTGTAAAATTAAAGAAAACAAAGTTTGACTGTTTAGTTATGGATGAGAAATTTGATTGTTATATTTGGGGGTAATAGTGACGGTTTGTATGGCAGTTTGTGTTTTAAAAGTGTACATATAACTATTTTGTAATGTTTTTGAATGGGTTACAGAAATGACCATGTACTAGCAATCGGGTCCATTCTGTAGGGTTGAGCAATAATTGATTTTAATTGTTATCTAAAAATGATAATTATTATCTTAAGTCATGTTTTAACTCCCAGCAATTGTTTCTTCCTAGTCAGTAATTCTTCCTCTCTCTCTAGTCTTTTTCTGCTTTTTGATTCTTAGCTTTTCTTTAAAACAAACATGCAAACAAAAACAAAAAACATACCACTGTTCCGTCCCACAATAGGGGCCAGTTTGATTACGTGGCACCGCTTTCTTAATGCTCATATGTTGACCATAGGAAGAGAGGGACAAAATGTCTTGATAGCAGTGGCTCTGATCCTTTACAGCTGGAGATGACTGTTAGAATTGTTCATAGTCATGTTTCATAACAATAAATAATCAAGAGTAAACAAATGATTTGTAATATCCCAAAAACAACTATTATCCCAAGCCTACAGTACCATACTAAATATTCTATTAACTGGTTGATATATATATATATATATATATATATATATATATATATATATATATACAGTGCCTTATGAAAGTATTCGCCCCCTTGAACTTTGCGACCTTTTGCCACATTTCAGGCTTCAAACATAAAGATATGAAACTGTAATTTTTTGTGAAGAATCAACAACAAGTGGGACACAATCATGAAGTGGAACGAAATTTATTGGATATTTCAAACTTTTTAACAAATAAAAACTGAAAAATTGGGTGCAAAATTATTCAGCCCCTTTACTTTCAGTGCAGCAAACTCTCCAGAAGTTCAGTGAGGATCTCTGAATGATCCAATGTTGACCTAAATGACTAATGATGATAAATAGAATCCACCTGTGTGTAATCAAGTCTCCGTGATAAATGCACCTGCACTGTGATAGTCTCAGAGGTCCGCTTAAAGCGCAGAGAGCATCATGAAGAACAAGGAACACACCAGGCAGGTCCGAGATACTGTTGTGGAGAAGTTTAAAGACGGATTTGGATACAAAAAGATTTCCCAAGCTTTAAACATCCCAAGGAGCACTGTGCAAGCGATAATATTGAAATGGAAGGAGTATCAGACCACTGCAAATCTACCAAGACCTGGCCGTCCCTCTAAACTTTCAGCTCATACAAGGAGAAGACTGATCAGAGATGCAGCCAAGAGGCCCATGATCACTCTGGATGAACTGCAGAGATCTACAGCTGAGGTGGGAGACTCTGTCCATAGGACAACAATCAGTCGTATACTGCACAAATCTGGCCTTTATGGAAGAGTGGCAAGAAGAAAGCCATTTCTTAAAGATATCCATAAAAGTGTCGTTTACAGTTTGCCACAAGCCACCTGGGAGACACACCAAACATGTGGAAGAAGGTGCTCTGGTCAGATGAAACCAAAATCGAACTTTTGGCAACAATGCAAAACGTTATGTTTGGCGTAAAAGCAACACAGCTCATCACCCTGAACACACCATCCCCACTGTCAAACATGGTGGTGGCAGCATCATGGTTTGGGCCTGCTTTTCTTCAGCAGGGACAGGGAAGATGGTTAAAATTGATGGGAAGATGGATGGAGCCAAATACAGGACCGTTCTGGAAGAAAACCTGATGGAGTCTGCAAAAGACCTGAGACTGGGACGGAGATTTGTCTTCCAACAAGACAATGATCCAAAACATAAAGCAAAATCTACAATGGAATGGTTCACAAATAAACATATCCAGGTGTTAGAATGGCCAAGTCAAAGTCCAGACCTGAATCCAATCGAGAATCTGTGGAAAGAACTGAAAACTGCTGTTCACAAATGCTCTCCATCCAACCTCACTGAGCTCGAGCTGTTTTGCAAGGAGGAATGGGCAAAATTTCAGTCTCTCGATGTGCAAAACTGATAGAGACATACCCCAAGCGACTTACAGCTGTAATCGCAGCAAAAGGTGGCGCTACAAAGTATTAACTTAAGGGGCTGAATAATTTTGCACGCCCAATTTTTCAGTTTTTATTTGTTAAAAAGTTTGAAATATCCAATAAATTTCGCTCCACTTCATGATTGTGTCCCACTTGTTGTTGATTCTTCACAAAAATTACAGTTTCATATCTTTATGTTTGAAGCCTGAAATGTGGCAAAAGGTCGCAAAGTTCATAGGGGTAATACTATAAGGCACTGTATATAATTCTCCCTTTCAGTTGTTTTGCTGTTGATAGTTTTGTTTTGTACAAGCACTTGAGTCAAGTCATGATAAATGAAGTCTGGGAAACAAAACGATCAATCGCAAAACAATAAGGGACTGGTGCTGCCTCTGACAACCCCTCTAAACCCCTTTTCCTTCATGGTTGCCTGGATCTCTTCCAGCAATTAATCATCTTCAGAATCTGATCAAGAGAAGATTTAGCAGTAGGCTGAACTGGGTGGATTTCCACAGACCTGTTCTGTGTCTGTTTGCAATAGTTTGTTTGGTTAGAGGCTGGTATGTTGATGACTGCCTATTTTTTTGATGAGGGAACGTCATGTTACTTTCCACTGAATCTGTCCCTATTTACACTGCCTGGGTACTTTTAATAGGACCTATACCTAATACTGGGAGCATCTCATCAACATGACTGGCCCTGTTACTGTTGCACCTGTTTGTCATGCCCCACTATGCCCCACATATGCCCCTTCAAGTTCTGCTAGATCTTTGCCTCTCCATTTCTGGCAGAATGTTTGCAGTGGTGCTGCTCCTACAGGTTTATAGTGCTGCATGGATCACCTGCCACATCACATGATCAACCTTGTTTGGATGTTTAGATCAGGGCAATGCCCAATCTCAGCGACAGGTCCTGATGAAGTGGGGCAGGCAGTGTGTGTGTCTAATATATATAAATTTGAGTTTTAGTTTCAATACTATTTTGTGTTTTGTCTGAGCATGTATGTGTATGTTTATCATTGTTGGTCTCTTTTGAATGTATTTTCATCTGTCTCTCAATGTGTGAGTGTGTGTTGTTTTTCTTTCTATAATTGACCAGTTGTCTGAGGGTAACTGAGCTGTAGCACGTTTAATCTGATTAAAGGGCTCGCTTTCCCTGTCACAGCCAGCAGAGGAGCAGCATAGCTGCCCACGCCAGCCTCAGCAACTGTACCTAGCTATAAATAGTCCCTCCCAGTATCACTGCTCCTCAAACTGCTCTCGCAGCCTGAGGAAGCAAAACCTAAATGACCTCGCCACTCAGCACCCAATCTAGATAGCAGGCTACAGTCCTTACTGAGCCCAGGAGAAAACCCTCGACTTCCGTAAACGTTTGAAACAGTCGCCATGGCAATAAAGACAGTGAACTCATTAGCATTACAGCACAGCCCAGCCTAGGGCCTCATTCTTGCCGGATGAGGGCCGGGAGTGATTGCTGAATGTGCCCGAGCTTGGAGGATAAACTGTGTTTGAGAATAAACCTGTGATGAAGAGGTGAACTTGTAACAGTGTCGTGTTAAACCCATCCTCTCCCTCCCATCTCTCTTTCTCACTCTTCAGTCTCCGTACACCTCTGGGCAGAATGCAGCAGCCGCTCCTCCTGTTTACCTTCCCCAGCAGCCAATGAATGCACAACCACAGAGCCGCCTGTAAGTAACTGTCCGCTTCAGGGCGGTGTGTCTCTGGGCCTTTCCACAGCATTAGGGCTTCATGCTTTTTGTGGGGAACAGTAATCGAAAACATATTGGACAGAAGAGCTGTTAGTGTTTTACTTAAACTAGTGCCTGTGTACAGGTTTAGCACAGGACCAGTAATACACTCATATGTACATTATTTTTCATTAAGACACAAACTATTTAGCGGTAATTGGTTATTCTAAGGAAAAATGCTGAAAGACTTGACATTTGTTTAAAACTTGTCAGGTTTTTATCAAAATAATAATGAAAATTAAACCAAAGTTGGTGCTTCAGATGTACACAAACCCTCACTAAATAAACAGGGTTCCATTGAGGAATAAATTACAATGATTTTTTGTAGTTACAGTAATGCTAATATGTTACTGTCTTGTTTATTTAGATATGTTTTATTATTAGAGATGTATAATCTATCAATGTATCATTAGTATGTTATATCCATGCTTACAGTTTTTGTTTTGTATACTAAAACATAACTCAAAACAAAAGGATGAAAAAAATCACTTTATAAAACATGTAGTGATCAGATAGGCAGGGATTAAAAAAAGAAGCCGGCTCATACAATCTAGATAACCTACATTACTCAACATAATGGTATGTGTGGGTCATGCTGGTCACTGTGCTGTAGCTTGCTGAAATGTGTTACTAAAATGATTAGAAGCCAGGCCTGTTCTCTGAAGTGGTAAACAGCTTGTTTTGCTCCGTGAATGTTTGGCTCTCCCAATAAATGATCCTTGAAAGGCCTGTAGCCTCAGATGGGACCTGGTTGGATAACACCTGTAAAAAGTATTTTACTGGCATCAATTTAGTGACAGGAGAAAAAAAAAAAAACATACTATTGCAAATCTATGAATTCTGGAAAAAATGTAATGTGGAATATGGAGATAACTGGTGCATACTAGCTGGGATATTTCAATACCGTACTGCAACTTCCTTACAAGTAAACCTTTTAGTCTGGTATTTTTATTTCCCAGGTATATTAAGAGCAGTGGAAATCAGTTGTTGTAAGACTGATAAGTGAGTCATATTAACTGGAGTGTGATAATAACAGAAGTGATGTCATCAGGAGCTTGTCGCCTTGGTGTCTCGCTGTATTCTGGCCCGGGCATTTCAATGTGGTTATAATAAGCGGAGGGTGACATTAAAAGCAGTGATGTTAAGCAAGTTAATAAGCCTACTGTGGTTATACAGTGAAGTACAGTGCAGTGCTTCCCTTGTTATTTCATGATTCAGTGATTCACAAATGTGTATAATTCTATGTATATTTCATGAACTACTTTAAAAAATATATATTTGATATATACCACTCTGAATCAGTGGATTAAGTCTTGGTTGTGGTCACAAACTCGTGTTAGTGAAGTCACAGCACCCCATGAATTATGTTTAGGTAACAAGAGGATGCTAATGCTTGAGGTATGTCCGGATTCATAAGCAGCACAAGCTATCCTAGCCATGTTCTTGGCAGATCTTCGCTATTATGTCTGTGTATTGTATCTTTCTAATGTGTGGTGTTTTTTTTTTTTGCTTTGTCTCTGAATTCTTCCAGTTTGCAGCGGGACCTCGTCCTGCCCACCATCAGGTAACGTTAATTAACCCCTTTATTTCCATCACGCAGATTGTATTTCATGGCCAGGGCCTGAAAACCACACATGCTAGTAGCTTTTGCTGTGTAGAGTTGCTTAAAACCCTTTACTGCATAGAGCACTGAAAAAAGGACGCATCATTCTAGTCACTGTTTTACACTTTAATATTGTGTTTCTGTTTTGATAATGGTATATACCAACACCCTTCCAAAATGTGAGCCAGTCTGTTTACAGGGCAACTCGCTCCACCTATTTTGCAAATAAATTATGTTCATAAGTTTTCAAAGGGATATCTCAATATTTTGGTATTTAAAAAAAGTCATGCAGTAACAGGTTTTAAAGTTTACAACCTTTTTGGAAAATGAATATAATCTACTGCCTGTGCACACACATAACTTGCTTGTGTATACATAAGGGATGGAAATAAGCCTCCCAGTGCTACAGGTTGTTCTTTGTGGTTTTAGGTGTAACAATATCATTGTCATAAGAAAAACAAGGTATATCGTGTAGAAAGTGGTTTCTATTTCAATTTAGAATCTGATTGTTTTGGGGCTTTGCACATCCTTTGGGGTTTAATTTAGCCTCATGGTTAATCAGATCTGTTGCAATCATTAGAATTGGTTTTCATCCTATTTTTTTTTTTTTTTGCATAGCAGTTTAAGCCATTCCATGTTTTGTAAATAACTGTGGTGGTTCAATCTGCCATTCACACACAAACACAATGCATTATTAACATATGCTCTGTAACCCCCAAAATAGCTTTACCGTAGTTGTATTTAATACTGAGTGTAATTTGATGTGAATGGCAACGATTGGGTTTTAGAAATATGATTTCTTATTCCTTCCTCTGCCAAGACTGTAAAAAGCACTACTAATGAGCCTGTTAGATCAGTCGGTTAGAGACAGAGGGGAATATTTTTACAGCTGAAGCGATTCACTAGGACTGAGGGGGCTGAATTCTTAATGCAAGTGTATACCGTTTGTAATGCGAGTCACAGGTGTGTTCTTGTAGGTTATTAGGCTTGCCACCTTCATGATCACAACAAACACATGTTAATATCCTAAAAACGTTCACGCTAATGCATAAAGCAGGATAAGAAACTCCTGGGTTTTATAACTACCCTTTGTAAAGTATATTATTTACACAATCAGGGAGCAGGAGTTTGGAAAATCAGACCCCCAATCAAATAGCATATTCATCCTGTATAGCTGCATGAACAACTCCTAATAGTAAACCGACAGACTCAGGTGAGACTTTAGTTGTGCTAGTTATACATTCAATCATTTCAGAGTAGATTTAGTATGCTCAAATTCTTGGCACGTGGTCACTCCAGATATATACCTAAACAAAGGGAGCCCTGGGTTCAGGACTAGTGTGGTTTCTGACCCTTATAAAGACCCAACTATCGGTTGGTTTGGCTTACTTAACCGTTAATGTAGATTCACTTTATTTGAGTCTTTTTTTAATGTACAGTATGCAAGAATCTTCTTATAAAACTAAAAAGGACTCTTTTAGACTCTCTGAACTGGAAATGTTGGTCTGACTTTTTGTGGCAGGCACCTTATCTCATCTCTCTATTATACATGTCTATGTACAGTAATTGTTCATTATATACCTATTTAATTATTTGTAACCAGTTGCGCTTTTGAGAGGATCTACTGTCTTGCCCTTGTAAGCTATCCATCTCTGAAACACGGGCACAGCATATGGTTTGTGATGTTGCAGATACATAAAGAAAAATAAACTTGTTTGTTTCTCATGAGGGTGCCAGTACTGCCAGAACACTACAGCACACTCACATCATGAATCATTCAACAGAATTTAGAGACTTGTTTTATATAATGTAGTCAAACACATTTTTCACATTAAAAAGAAGGTTCCAGGAATTCAAATATGGTTTCACTCACACTTGCTCTCTACACCTACTGTCTTTTTTTGTTTCATTAAGAAAGCTTTAAAAAAGAAAATTGCACCAACGCTTGAGAGCTATGATTGGTGGTGTTGCTATGGAATTTTTTTTATATATATTTTTGGAGCTATTCAGCCGTGCACTCCTAAGCATCACAAAAAAGGTCTGAAGAGGCCTGTCTGAAGCCCTTTACTTTGCATTGTCATGAGGCACACGTGAATCAGAAACCAGAATACAAGTGTGTGTTTTTTCTGTCGGAAACCTCAGAGGTATAGCATCAGGTTATTTTTCTGCTGTACTGTTTAATATTTAAAAATATGGTATGCAGAAGCCTCATAGTCTGTGCTCTTGGATCTTTCTGGAAACCTTGTGCTTAAAAAAGGAAGCAATGAGGAAGCCAAGCTCAAAGCAAGTTGAAAAATGATAATAACTTAATATTGGAGCAACAGAACCACTCGGCATGATTGCAAACACCCTGAAATAGTAAGGGGATCTAAAATTAAAACAGCATTTAAATTACTCTTTTAACAGTGATTGCATTGCACTATAGGGCAGACTGCATGGCGTGGGCCTGCCCTGTCTGTCTGTCTATCTGTCTCTGTCTGTCCTACCCATTCGTCAGTATTGTATTCCATTGGCTTCTCTCTTTTTCCTGCTTCAATATTCAAGGGAGGATTCAGACCCATCCAGGTAAATGAAGTCTCTAGAATGCATGGCATGAGCATTAATTGATGACATTTGTTTTCTAGTGGTGAGACCGAGGTCAAGTGGGTTTTGTCTTTCCTTCTTTTGTCTCTTTTTATTGCTCTCTTCAATATCATCTCTCCTTTTTATGTTTTGGCCTAGTTCTTTATTTAATAAAGTATACATTAGGTTTAGCATTTCAATGCCTAGTTAATTCTGCTATGAAGTTTCACAGACCCCATTATCACTAATCATTTTGACTACCTAGTGTTACTAATTCTCTGATCCCACACAATACACTCTAACTGTTTTTTTTAAAAGTGCTTTGGAAAGGCTAGCAGAAATTAGAAAATCAGTGAGCCCATGTTGAGCCTGTGAAGGCTTCAGCAAACTGGTAAAACATATAGCTCTTTATGATGCAGCATTTAGACAATCACCAAAGGGACATTGTTTGAAATATCTAAATGGTGACCAAATGTAATGCTTTTTAGATCAATGGAGAGGACCCCAGTGACATTAAATCACACAGTGTACTAGCTAAGCACAGTGACCCCATCTTAAAGCTAGTCAGGAGTAATACTGCTTTAACACACTGACCCTGATTTTCATTCCTCTAAGGCCAAATTGACAAGTGCAACCATTGACGAATATGGTTATCATATTTTTAAAAAATCCTGTTACTGTGGGGTGTCTATGCTAAGAAATAAATAATGACAACTCCAAAATGTGATTTTTTTTTTTTTTTTTTAGTGTTCGGTGGTTGGATTTCACTAATAATAAAGAATTTGATCACTATGACCATGTATGGGAATAAGTGTGACTTACAGAGGAAAAGGTACCTCCAGTTATTCTCAGGTTCTGATCACCGTGGTAAAGAATGCCATAACCAAGTTTGATCACTCTTTAAAAAGCTGTTCACGAGATCGAAGTAAAAATGTAAGCGTGGTACATACAAGTTGTCACTGTACCTTGGAGAACTTTTTTACCAGTTGATCCAATAGTCTAAAGGCTGTGCCCATTTTTGGCGATCCAGAGATTTACCTGACTTGAAACTGTAATTGTCTCTTGGCTCACTTGCTGCTTTTAACTCACTGTACCAGGGTAACCTGCCACCATACTGACTCTGGGGAAATACCTGTGTATCCCTTTGGATGTCTGTGTTACAGTGGCAGATGGTGTGCACACACACATTTTTTTAATTTTTTTTTTTTTGTTTTTCAACATTCTTGTTTATGTTCTATTATCTATTCTGAGTTCAAAGAGTTCCTAGAATTGCGGTTCTTACAGTCACTATTGTAAGAGTATTTTACGTTTCATTAAGTGCTTGTGGATGCAAGAAACCCCCTAGTGAGAAGACTGCAGACATGATTCATCTGTTTCTAATTATAAAGCAATGTGTATGTGTAGCATCAAAAGCATTCCTTGTATATGTGATCCTTGTTTTAGCTGAACAGAAAGCAATGTTTTCAGGGGTCAACCCTATGAGCTCAACAGCACTATTTATCTATTTATTCAGGAAAGTTGCAATCATTTTTGCATTTCTCTCAGGATTTCACCTTTGCTGTCAATTAAGAAAAGGATTGATGTTTTAAATAAGAGCAATGACACGGCACTTTGCTGTTGTGCTATAAAGAGTTAAACCTGAAAGGGGATTTCTAGATGCTACAAACATTGCCTTTTTCTGTTTGGATTTCAGTTCCACTTGACAAATGAATAAGCCTTACAATTCCTGCACTAGCTATACGATTCTCCCAACCCCAAAATTACATTTTAATTATGGAGATGGTATTTTGTAGCAGCTTTTAAAAGTACAAAATATCAAAACTATGATAACTGCACAGTTATGTAATGCTATCACTGCACCATCAGTTATCTTGGTTTTGTTAAACAGCCTCTGTAACTGAAGCTTATTCCCAGGGAAAGTTAAAGTAAGGAGCGAGGTTCTCAAAATATATCGTTATATCGTCCCCACGTGTTGCTACAACTGTTTAAATAATGTACTTGTCATTCGTCTTTTCATTGTTAATATCCTTACAAAGTTTTACACTTATAACTTTAAAATCTGTTTCAAAGCTCTTTTCAAAATGGCTGCTCTAGTGCACTGGGGTTTGAGATCTGTCCTCTAAATCACTGCACGAAAAGCGATTTAAAAAAAAAAAAACAAAAAAATAATTGGCTCTGTTTTTTAAACAGACTTAAAAGTTAAGTGTAAAAGGTTTTCAGGATGTTTTCACCTGAGGACGTGCAACGCTATATTTTTTTGAACCCCGCTACTTACTCTTAAGCATGAGTTCATGTCAGGGAGAATGTAAAAAATGTGTTCATCAATGAAAATTAAATAATGTTGTCCTTTCACATTCTATAGCCTAATTCACGGGTAACATGATCGGTTGCTGGGTTGTAATTGTCTATGTAAAGGTACTGTAACTGTTTCTGTTTTTTCCTCCTGTAGTTTTTCCAGAGGTCCCAGATGCAATCGGCGCGTGCAACCATTCCCAGTAACAGTCCATCAATTCGCCCAGGATCACAGAACCCCACCCCTGCTGTGTACCCCCCAAACCAGCCAATCATGATGACCATGACTGCCATGCCCTTCCCATCTCCACAGGGAACTCAATACTACATACCACAGGTAAGGATCAATATGGGGAGCCCTTGGGATTCACTGAACCATTAGAGCACACTTAACCTGCAAACTCACAACGGAGTGCAGGAGAAAGTGTATGGAATGGGTTACCAAGCCATGTTATAGCTGATCCTTTAAGAGCTGACCTAGTTCTGGGAACAATCAGATGCTAGGAACAAACATTGACAGGCCTCCTCTTGTTAATAGCTTTTTTATGTTCATACTGACCAGTTCAGTTTCTGTACCATTTTGAATGCGGTTTCCCTGGCAGTGTGCATTGATTACTTTGCAGTAACCCTTCCTCTCTGTTTCTTCTGTAGTACCGCCACAGCACTCCCTATGTGGGCCCGCCTCAGCAGTATTCCGTTCAGCCACCGGGGCCCAACACCTTCTATCCTGGGCCTGGACCTGGGGAGTTCCCCACGCCGTACGGTGAGTCCCGGGGACTCCACGGTGCGCTGAACTGTACTCAGGGTTAGAAACTAGACACTTATGTCCCAGCCCTGGGTTTCAGAACTACACTCAATCAAGTATATTATTTAAAGGATCAGCAGCCAGGAGTATGTGCAAACAACTGCATGATAAAATGCTAATTGTAAATGTACCGCTAGCTTCACAAACCTTGATATTAGAACTAATTCTGGACTACCTAATCCCAGCTAATCTTGCTCTGTGAAACCAGCTGTGATAAGTGCCATAAATACACATTATATTTAACAGTGGTCTAAATGTAGGCTTCAAGCTGTGGTATATCTGTTGCATGTCTTAACCAACACAGACTGCTAGCTTTCAAAATATACAGGTATCCCTAATTTCGCAGTTGCTAACGTCAACTCTTCACATATATTGTAGCAAAGTGGTACCCCAAAATGTTGATAGAAATGCCCATCACAGGAGGCGTGTTTACCAAAATATAGATCCCTCTTCTAAAATAGGCAATATAATTGAGTGAGCTTGTTTGTGTTGGTTATCCTTCAGCCTCTGTAGCACACAGCTATCTAGAGACAACAATACTCAGGTGATTGTTCATATTGTTTCAACGTGTACACAAGACTTTAAGGGATTCCCACTTTTCAGTGTTTTTTTATTTGTTCAACAAGTTAGACAGAGAACACCTAAAACATATACGTGCGATTCTTTTAAATACAGTAAATAGTCTCGGTAAACACAACACAGAAGTGCTTTGACACAGGTCACTGACGTTAATCTGCTTTAACCGAACACTGGTCTATTTGAATAGATTTGCATTGCAAAGGCAATGAACACACAATAGATGAATAGATTGATAGATAAAAGGGATTATCTTTGGAAAATCCATTGTCTGCTTATTAGTGAACCTTATTGTAGGTGCAAATGCCCAAGAGATGATGTCTTGGTGTTTTTAGACATGCTGATTCAGTGCAGTGTTGCAATGTTATTGGGGAGGCTGGGCATGTCCTGTATAGCTAGGAGCAAATCCAAAACACAAAATGGAGGGTGCAGCTTTAAATACTTCTATTCTGACTGCACACTAATGTCTAGCTGTAGTTGGTTAAGCTTTAAAAGTCCTTACACAGTGGTTTCACCAGAGCATGTCAGTAAAGTTTGCATTCCAGCATAAACCTCTTTTTAAAGTTTTACTTCTAAGGGAAATAAATATATATGACCTAATCGGAGCTTGGAACAGGACAACTTTTTTAATTTTATTAAAATATTCTTTGACAGGCATAGAATCCAATGGGCAGTCGCTGTTTTTCAGGGAATTCAAGTTTGGCAGCAAGCAAGCACTGTTACAAAAGACTGACAAATTGCCATGAAATACAAACCATACCATTTTTGTAGCTACACTTTTGATTTTGGCAGAGGGAGCTTTATTGTATGTATTTCTTTCTCTTGTTTGATGGAGTGCTTTTTTAGTTTTAATTTTATTATACAGGGTTTGATCTTTGGTTGTAGTCTTAGTCTCATTCCAACATTGTTTGGTTCTTAATAAAATCCAGATCTATAAATAATAAATGCAAATCAAGAAAATGTCATGAAGCTAAAATCTTCAATCTGCTGTTTAAAGGCAAATGAACCATTGTAAATACAGTTTATAGTACAACAATAGAAAATAACGGTGCTTGCAGTATATTGGAAACTGCACCAGACTATAAATGGTACAAATATATTCTGCTAAATGTAATATAAATTTATTAGGGACCTCATTCGAAATGTTGACCCTTATGTATGATCATGTCTGTATGTCAGTCACACTCGCACAATAACTGCCTTGAATTTCACAGATCTTCTCCATACTTTTGTCATGGACTCCTAGCCTCCTGTAGACCTTTCAGAATACATTTGGATGTAATCTGATAAACATTTGATCTTATAAAACCCAATAGAATACAAATGATTGCAATTCTGAGAACCGCTGTTTGTGTGTGAACACTGGTTTGTTTATTATTTCTTCTTTATTATTTAGTGACAACAGGGTACTGTAGCTACTAAGCGGGCATTACATTGAACACAAAGTGCCTTTTCACAAATCGCTGTTAGTGACGTGATGTTGCAGAGATCATCTTCATGCACTTCATTGTCTTTACCCTGATCCAGTCACCAGCCATGAGGGGACTGATGCATCAGGTTTGGGAGGTGCATGCCTGGAGCTTTCTGCACACTGTCCCTTTAAACGCGTGGAGCCAGCAGTGGTCTGTGCAGATAGGTGGGAAGTGCTGAGCGCACAGGAAAGGCAAAGTCTGCAGTGTGGATTACTGTAGTCCGTGCTGGCTGGACCGCCTTTGCAAAGGGAGGCCATCATAGATATGACTACAGGCCCCCACCACAATGAAACTAAGGAATTTAAAAATGTAGCTGATTAATATCCAAAGGGCTCGTTCACTATGTAGCAATAGGAACCCTGGTTCCACCGTCTGTGCTTAGACAGGGTCATGACCCCACAGAATGTAGGCTTAATCTATACAATGCAGATGTTTCCATTTTTAAAATATCACCTTTTTGTTGGCCAATTCCAAAGCCTCTTGAGCACATAATCCTCTTTTTTAGTTGGCCAGCCTAAACGTGATGGGGCTAAGCTTTTGTTTCAATTCCAAAATGTGAAGAAGTGTTGATGTGTTTGAGCAAGCAGTAAACAACTGATGTTACTTTGATAATAGAAATAAAAGCTTTGCACTGCTGCACAGGAAATGAGTGTGGCCCATTCCCTTTCAAGTTTGGTCTGAAATGTACAGATTCACATATACGCTGCACACACAATCATTTGAAAACAGAATACAACCCATTCCTAGCTGGTGATTGTTCTTCTTGATTTTCCTTGTAGGAGCACCCTACTACACTGGGCAGACTGTGTACAGTCCCTCTCCACCCATCATAGTGCCTACACCACAGCAACCTCCACCCGCTAAGAGAGAGAAGAAAACAGTGAGTACAATTTAGCATGACTTCCATTAGGAACACCTGTTACACTAAAGGCTAATATTAAGGATCACTTTGTGAAACTGGGGATAAAGGTGACTGTGCCCGACTGCAGTGCTTCAGTGAAGGGACCTTCTCCTGTTACTGTTTCCACAGATCCAATCCGAGACCCCAACCAGGGCGGGAAGGACATCACAGAGGAGATCATGTCGGGAGGGGTGGGAGCCGGAACACAACCCCACCCGTAGGCAGGCCGCCCTCCACACCCACCCTCCCCAGGTAAGATGGGCCACTCTGGGGATATCCTGCAGTGGGAATGATGGTTGTGTTTGGAACTCGAACACACAGGTTTAGAGTGTAAAGTATTGTTTGGCAGTGGTTAAGATTGAGGGTCTAGGAGGCAGTGTGGTCTAGTGGTTCGAGATGAAGGACTGGGAGGCAGTGTGGTATAATGGTTAGAGCTAAGGGACTGGGTGACAGTATGGCCTAGTGGTTAGAGCAGGGGACTGGGAGGCAGTGTAGACTAGTGGCTAAAGATGGCACTTGCAGGATATCTCTGACCATTTAAATTGCAAAATGTAATTGCAAATGTAATATATTTGCGGGCACCACAGTAGTATGTATGTGTGTGTGTGGAGGGGAATAAAGTAATTTAATGTTAATGTGTTTGGGAGGGTGGGGGAGCTTGGGTCTGTATGTAGACAAGGCAGTTAGGTTAGGACCTTGATGGGTATCTCTGTATCTAATGTGTAAACAATGTCTCTCTCTTACTACTTGTCATTTTTTTTTCTGACCATTTGTTGAAGTTGTTTTTTGTTTTTTTTCTTTTGATTTTAAAAGTATGTCAGATTCATTTTCTACCAAACCCAAATTCAGTGGGTAGATGGTACTGAACTTGATTCTAAGCCAGAAGGTTGAGGATTGAAATAGATGGGCATTAACCTGGGCCAGCTTGTAAGAGCCACTTAGTTTCTGTACTTCCAGACCCCAGTAAGGACCAGCCGCCTTGGCCTATAGGACTCTGAGGCTCTTTTATATTGTGAACAAAATTAAAAATACTCATTATATTAAATCAATGACAATGACGTCACAATTTCTCCTTTTTGAAGGTTGTGCTTTTTCTTACTATGAAACAGTAATGTGTGCTGGTGAATACACAGGAGATTGTGTATGTGTGGATGTATAGGCCTGTACATCTACTGTACACAGGTGTAAAAGAAAAGGAATACTGCATCTTAAACAGATGTTTCATGTCCATGCTTCACAAACAGTTTTGTCTGCTTTTGAATGGTCTAGTTCTGCCTGAATGTTGTCTTTGTCTTTTGAAAGCTTTCCTCTACAGATAAAAATGATATACTTGTATAAAACGATAAGATCTAGATAGATAGATAGATAGATAGATATATTTAGATAGATAATATCATTCATAACAATGGCACAGGGTGTATCTTACTACATTTTTCAAATTGTTATTCCAGAACAAATGCCTTAAAATGGTAAACAAAGTGGTGAAAATGTCCTTCTTTGCCAAATAGTAGTAATAATAGCAGACAGAAGATGGGACTATTAACCACTATCTACAATTACTGCATTCAAATTGTGGCACAGAAGTAGGTGGAGAAAAAAGGTAATGATAGGTAATATTGGACAGCCTGGCTAAATTGTTCAATTTAAAGAATATTTTTAGTAGATGGAAGTTAATTATAGCTGGTGCCTACTTTTATTTTATTTTTATATGCGAAGTAACGCTTAAATTCTGCAGTCTGTAAAATATTTGCAGAAACGCTCTCCTTCGTCTGATTAAAAAGTACATTTGATATAGAACTGTTGTAATACAAACTGCATTTTAGAAGCTCTGTGACTTGAGTGACACAAAGATAACTCCACTCAATATGACAGACAGCTAGTGCAGTCTAAGAAAAAGAACTCCACTCAACACAGCAGCCCCAGAGGCTTCTCTAAACTCTTAAACCAGCACTAAGGTAGACCTTTTCTCACTCTCTAAATTTGTATTTATAGCCAGGATGTACGTTACAACCACACCTTGTTATAATTTATTTTTCATACCGGTCAACCCTCATTTTACGCAATACACCAAGCTCCTAGTCTCAGGACTACCACAGCCTCTTTCGGGGGAACGCTCCTCCTTTTTGATTTGTGACATCGTTGTCTCTTCTTGCCATTAACAGTGTTTGTCTCTCCTTTCTTTCTCCATTCCTGCTTCCCATTCTTTTAACCCCCCTCTTCTTCCTTATTTGCTGATTCTGTTCTGTATCACACTCCCCACCCCTTATCTTTCTTTTTCTTTCTCTCCCCAATCCCCTTCTGCTTTCTGTTTTGGGTGTGCTCCACGTTGCTAGTTTTATGTCCGCACCCTCATTATCCTCACATTTTCTACCTCAAATCCCAGCAGCTGAGCAGCCAGGCCCCGGATCATGGGCACGTGATGTACAGTGTGGAGAACCAGCTTACCCCACAGCCGCTGACTTCAAGCCAGGTTTGATTATACAGCCTTATTGTATTACACATGCAGAGAGAATATCGGATAGGATTTTGTACAATACTAGCTGGTATACAGTAGCACCAATGAAAAGATTTACTTTGTCTTTCAACTGAAGAATACCAGCTACTAGTACAATGCTCCCTCGTTATTTCCCGATTTCATCATTCACAAAGACGGTTAGTTTACGGTTTGGCTATGTTGACAGTAAATTGTCGTATTCTATACTGTTTAAGGGCCCTTCATCATTCACTGTTTTCAATGTTTAGTGATTTTGTTGATGTGCAAATCAGAAATAACAGGAAGCACTGTATTGTAATTGTATGCTATGCCAAGGTATTTCTGACTGATGTCTTATACACTATGATATCCCTGACTGCTGTAGATTATATTTAAGACACAAGCTACCAATCCTAACATCCCCATCTCCATTGTTTTCTTTTGCTTCCTGCATACTTAACCTGGTGTACTTGAAATGCTCAGATGAGCCTGTTTGTAAATGGCAAGTGCCTGTGCCTTAAAGAATTAAGTAGTAATATGGGCAGACCCTGGGCACTCATGGCCTGGTTTTGTAACAGTAATTAGGCTAATGCCTTCTCACCTATTCCTTCCTTGCAGTCCTGAGATTAGAGGCCGTGGATTTAGGGCACACTTTTGTCGCTGCATAAAAACTGGTGCAAGTCGCCAACACCAGCTTCTGAAAATGTTACTTCAGTTGCATTTAACAATGTTTTTATACAGTTGTCAAATACATTTTAGTAGCAAAGTTGTTTAAATAAATATTTTTATAAATATACTGTTATACCTTGACAGTCAGGTATGTTTCTTGCATAGATCAAAAAGGCAGATCTAATGTGGAATTGTGCACATGGTCAAAGAGGTCACATTTTGACGAGTAGTTCAACATTGCACAGAAAGTTGATGTGGATTTCTTCAGAGTAAATGTTTAATAAATCCATACAAAACCCCCAGACTATTAGGTATGCCTATATGTAACATTAGAATTGTTCATATTTGTATAAAAGAACTTTAGTCTTGGTCTAGTAGACACAAAATTGTTGACAAAGGGTTAAGATTATATTGGACTCTTCTGTATTTCCATCCCAGACCGTGAGGATTGTTTCTAAAACTCCTTTTCCGTTTTCTTCAGAAGAGAAGCCAAAACAGGACCCTGCCGTGTTAAAGTCCACGTCGCCGGAGCTGCAGCATGACCTCAGTGCTGAGAAGAGGGATCACAGTGTGACCACGCAGGACCTTTCTCCTCTGGAGAAACCTTCAGAGCTTCCCCTGGTCATCCCTGCTGCTGTTTCCACACCCGCCTCTTCCCCTAGCGCTGCCGCCGTTCCTATTGCTGTCACCAGTACACCGGCATTCACAGTGGACAGAGCCGAATCAGGCAGCCTGAGAGAGGAGCCCGCTCCCTCAGTCTCCCCACAGCTCTCAGACACGGCCCTTCCAGATCCACCCAGGAGTCTGTCTGCTTCCCCGGCCATCCCCACGTCAGCTGTGGCGGCCACTGTCATGAAAGAGATGAACGGGGTGAGCGAAAAGGAGGCAACCTCACAGTGCAGCGATGTGGACATGGCCTCCCAAGAGCCAGTGTTGCTGCTGCTTCAGATTCTGCCTCCGCCCTTGACTGCCAATGCCGAGAGCCAGGAAACGCTTTCGAGAGAGGCCCAGGCAGCGAGCCCAAGCCCGCCGGCCCACCCTGCCAGCACATGTTCCGCTATCCTCACCGCCACTGCTAGTGCTGCTCTCATTGCTGCTGCTGCCCCTCTTCCCATACTCCAACTAGTCAATCAGGGGACTGTCGAGGCCAGGGAAGGTAGGAGGACGCCCATCAGCTCAGAGACGAAAGAAGTGGGAGATGTGGACATCCAGCTGGAGGATACCCTAGACTCCCAGCCACCCAACTCCAGAAAAAGCCCTATTCCAGGTAATGCAGGACAACAGATTAAATGAATGTGTGGGTTAGAGGTGTAAAATAGTTTAAATGTTAAACTAAAGCTCTGAAGGTTTAAATGTTTGAACAGGAAACTATAATAAAAATCCCAAACGACATATTGTACTAAAAGTTTATGCTTCATAGATTTACAGCTTTAGTTTAAACGTCAGCCAAGTGTTTTACCCAAACGTTTAACAGTTATCAAAAATATACATAGTATATAGTTTACATAGTAAGTGTTCAGTGTAGGCCAATTTATTTTATATATTCTTCAGTCATGTCCATGTACAATCAAATGCTGTACAAATACACGCCTCTGTACACAAATACATGATTCAGTAATTTCTTATGGTGGCTTTTCTGATTTGGTTACCTTATTTAACCCTGAAGTTTAAATGCTTAGGAAATTGAAACAAACTATTACCACTTGTGTGTGTTGATTATCTTCATAGATCCTGTCCCATAACGACGGGGGAAATGCATGCCTGATATACACATTGTGCAACTAGTTAATGTGATTCAAGGTTAACACACTAGCTTTTTACATCTGGAAGCCTGGGTTCAAGTAAAATGAGATCATAGTAGATGGATAAAGGTGTCTGCAAAATAAATACAAAAATAATAATGTAACAGCCACACATATTCTTGTAACTCTGCACCATACTCTTAACTGAAATCTAAAAGAAAAGAAAAACAAATGAACTGTCACTAATGGCCTAGCAAAGTTGTTCAATAAAATAAAAAGCAACAAGAAGCGGAGTCATAATGTTGTTAATTCTAATATTGTGCAGCCAACGCAGCATGCAGCCACAGACAGCTAGACATTTTAGAGAAACTGCCCAGCGCTCCCGTCTTGAAAAATAAAATGCCAGACACAACATATTCTACTACTTTTAAATAAGGAACAAGCCCAAAGCACTGCTGCAAAGATCTCATAAAATCAGAATGTGCAGAACTGCAGAGCTAACCAAAAAAAAAAAGGCTTGCACTGAAGAAAATCCAACGCAAGTGCTCAGCATACACCTTTTAAACAATGATGCTGGTGGTCTAGTGCACAGAACAGCAAAACCAAAACCAATCTAGTAAAGGCAGACGCCTAACCTGTAAGCATGCTGTGCAAATCATTCAAAAGCTACACCAGTTGCACTGTTTGTCTTATTGTTTGATTGGTAATCAGTGGCCTTGTACGGTTAAAACACCACAGCATGTGGTCGTAAAATGTGTTCAGCTCCCAAGTTTGAAGAGAAACACAACACTCCTAGGGAACTCTGGTCGTTCTGTGCGGTACTAGTTGGCAGCACCGCATTTGTAATTGAACAGCCTCATCTTTTTGTTTTGGTTCTGGCAGTCATTTAGAGTTTAGATGGTTTTAACAGTGCCTGCAGCAGACAAGGGTAATGGTAATCTGTGACCTCCCAGCAAGCTAACTGTGTTAGGTCTGAGTGTTAATGGTGTTGCGTCAGGCAAGGTGAACAGTGGAACTCCGGGTAGTTCCTGAACACAGCAGCAATGTTCAACATAGAATTGAAGAGCACTGATTTCCGCTGTTGGTATATATGGGATTTAAGGACTTGAATTATTTATTTTTTCTTCTTGGACTTACTAAACTTTTATCGTTAAAACAAACATGGGTTTGCATGTGTGCATCTCTTTGAGAATCAGTATATGTTAAAGAATCATACTCGAGTGATCTTTCTTTTTTTGTAGTGTAGATTTTTTTTATATATATATATATATATATATATATATATATATATATATATATATATATATATATATATATATATATATATATATATATATGAAGTTGTGTCACTGAGCAGTGTTTTTTTGTTTGTTTGTTTTTTTTGTTTTTTTGTTCGGTGACAACATTGTGGTTACCAGATAGGTACGTGTAGAGGCACTGGAAATTTGTTTTATGTAATGTGTTATTTGAACCTCTTTCGCAGCTCAAACTGCTCTTGCTGAACCAAAGACCTGGAAGAAACCAAAAGAGGGGACAGGAGGGGGGGATGAGGTGTTAGACTCAGACAGAGAGGTAAGAACCATCAGGTCCCCCCCACCACTCTCTCTTTAGCCATTATTTATCCCCAGCAAGGGGACAAAATGCATGTCACACTTTACAGTTTCCATATACTGTATCTGGAAAACCATCTTATCCATTTCTTATCCTATAATGTTCAGTACATATTGTTTTGATGTACATCTTGGTCATCAAATTTATAGCCATGACAGGGGATGTGTGTTGTTTTTTGTTTTGTTATTAAGCTCAAGTGAACCAAGGGGTGGTGCTTACATTAAATTATTTGAAACTCTTGAAAGAAGCTTTAAAATTATATTTTTGTCAAGGTCATGAAAGAAAAATGGGCAAACACTTCAGCCAGGTTCTCCCAATGTTGGAGCTCTTTTGCATGAACCCTGATACCTACCATGTTTTCCATTTCTCCATCATTATGTAGCATCAGTCACCCATGGAGGAAACACCTCCCCAGAATGTAGTGCACCTTGGGAAAAGGAAAGTTTGTAAAGTAAATGTTTCATCCTTATATCTCGTAGCCTGAGCCCAGGGAGGAGGGTTCTGTAGAGCAGGCCCTGGAGGCTGAGCCCCATCGCCCCAGCCCTGTCCCTGTGGAGATGGAGAAGCAGCAGCCCGTCCCCGAGGAGAACGGAGAGCGGGAGCTGGAGCCTGTGAGGAACGGAGCAGAGCACGTCTCCGAGAACGAGAGCACAGACAGCGTGGCCACGACGGGAGACAAGGACAGCGTCACTGGGGCTCCGCAATGCATCTTCCAGGAAGGTAGCCCTCTGATTTACTGGACTCCAGTGATAAAGAGATTTACATATTCGATGTGTTATGCAATTTTTTTTCATTATGTAGCCTTATAGTGGCATGTAATGACAACATACAATATAGGAGAAATATGTAACAAATGATTTAATAAATGTGACTGCAATTCTGTTATTCAGAAACTTCAGTAGTAATTTTGGGTTTGTTTTCTTATTTTGTACGTTAGGGATAGCGGCGCTGTAAATTAACTAGTGGTAGACACAGGTACCAACAGTTATAAAATTGTAACTCTAACAATCCAGTCCATTGTTTTTTTTTAGAGTTGTCATAGTTTATACTTTTGCTGGAGTGAAGAATAAAAAACAGTGTTAACAATTAAGGGCTGGAAGAGGCGTACAATTTACAACAGATTTAATAGGAGATGGTATACGTGTCTTTTTAATGCGATTTATCAGCATGATGGGAGCTTGAAATTATCCAAAAGGGTCATTTTCAGTTCTTCATTTCTACCTGTCTCTTCCAGCCTGCCTGTTTGAGAAGTTCGGGTGAATTGTCTCTAATCAGACTGTGTTAAGGGGACTGTGCATGCTTCACTGTCATTGTTCTTACAATGTTCCCTCCTCCGTCCCTCCAGCGTCTCAGGACACTGTGGGGAAGAAGCAGTATGACCGGGAGTTCCTGCTGGGCTTCCAGTTCATGGCGGCCTGCGTGCAGAAACCAGAGGGGCTGCCCCAGATCAACGATGTTGTTCTCGACAAGGTGAGCTCAATCCAGCGCCACAGAACATCCAGGAAAGTGACACAAACGTTTATGCTAAGTTCCGTCTGCCCTGGGATTGGCTTGTAAGAGATATGAAATCATTTCTATCAGCAGCAAATCAAGATGTATAAACGGCAATGATATAAATACAAGATCCATACAGGTGGTCTTTGACTTTTTGTGTAATGTCCGGTTAAAGTTTGGAATGTAGGTTGTAGACTACAGATGGAACTAGCTGCAGCCCCAGTTTGATATTTGAACAAGATTTGGTTTTACAGACTGGTTTAATGGTACACATGAAAATATAGCTGTTGTCCTTGCCTGAACAGGATTGTTGTATCAAGATGCCTTACTCCACACACTGCTGCTTTACACATCTACAGATAAATGTTGCATTGGCATTCTTGCATTAGAGCTTTATATCTGTCTGTGTGTACACATAATACTGTATGTGTGAGTAGACCCAGGGTATTGGCTGTTTCAAAGGTAAAAATACAACACTAAAAATAAAATCTATTTGTGTAACATTACATACGGACACAATATTACTGCAGTGGATAGTCATGCAATATGTGACCTGACATTGTGCATGTGATCTTATACCATACACTGAACTCTTGCAGATAAACCAAAACAAGCTGCCGATGAGGCCCCTGGACCCCAGAGTGATGTCCCGTGGCCCCGACTTCACTCCTGCCTTCGCAGACTTCAGCCGGCAGATCGCAGGAGGGCGAGGGGCTGCTGTATGTCACGCCTTTAAAACTTTTAGATGTTTCTTTTAGATGAACTTTTAGAAGTTTCTTGATATGAGTGGTGCATCCTTAGGCCTAAGTGATGGGCATGGAATGAGGAGAACCCAAAACGAACTCAAATGTAAAAACCACTGGTAAAAGCAGCATGAGCTGCTGTATTAAATCATGTAAAAGGGGGCGTCCCTCTGAATACCACGTTATTATTTAACTCCCAACACAGCACAATGGTATAGAAGTCTATGAAAGAAAATGTCACGCAAAACAGACTAACGCAGTTGTAGTATAGGACATGGTTAGCCCTAATGTTGGACTACCTAACCAAAGGTAAAGTAAGGTAGTCCAAGATTACATTGTCTTAGGGAAATCTTTCTCTGTAGTTAATTGCTGTTAAAAGGGTTATGGCCAAGTTTTATATATATATATAGTACTGTGCAAAAGTTTTATATAGGTGTGAAAAATGCCGTAAAGTAAGAATGCTTTCAAAATAGACATGTTAATAGATTATATTTATCAATTAACTAAATGCAAAGTGAGTGAACAGAAGAAAAATCTAAATCAAATCCATATTTGGTGTGACCACCCTTTGCCTTCAAAACAGCATCAAGCATCAATTCTTCTAGGTACACTTGCACACCAGTTTTGAAGGAACTGTCAGGTGGTTGGCCCAAACATCTTGGAGAACTAACCACAGTTCTTCTGTGGATTTAGGCAGCCTCAGTTGCTTCTCTCTCTTCATGTAATCCCAGACAGACTCGATGATGTTGAGATCAGGGCTCTGTGGGGGCCATACCATCACTTCCAGGACTCCTTGTTCTTCTTTACGCTGAAGATAGTTCTTAATGACTTTCGCTGTATGTTTGGGGTCGTCGTCATGCTGCAGAATAAATTTGGGGCCAATCAGATGCCTCCCTGATGGTATTGCATGATGGATAAGTATCTGCCTGTACTTCTCAGCATTGAGGAGACCATTAATTCTGACCAAATCCCCAACTCCATTTGCAGAAATGCAGCCCCAAATTTGCAAGGAACCTCCACCATGCTTCACTGTTGCCTGCAGACACTGTCCAGCAGTGCCATCTCCAGCCCTTCGGCAAAAAACTGCCTTCTGCTACAGCCAAATATTTCAAATTTTGACTCATCAGTCCAGAGCACCTGCTACCATTTTTCTGCACCCCAGTTCCTGTGTTTTCGTGCATAGTTGAGTCGCTTGGCCTTGTTTCCACGTCGGGGTATGGGCTTTTGGCAGCAGTCTTCCATCTGGACTGATGAGCCAAACTTCTGACCAGACTTCTCTGAACAGTAGATGGGTGTACCTGAAGGGTCCCACTGTCTTCTGCACAGTTCTGAGCTGTCTGGCAACAGCTGGAGCATCGTCCGGTTCCACAGTGCAAGCATGCTGCTGTCTTTCATGCAAATGCAGTCGGTTCTTGGGTCAGCATTACCGCTACGGTCCTCAACGCTGAGTCAGTTTCAGTGCAGTCTCCATCCAACGAGCTTGCAGACAGCACATCTGGAAACATCTGATCCGTCCTTGCAATTGCCTGATGCAGTATGACTACCTTGTGCCAAGCATGCTGTGCTGACAGTCATTGCCATGGAGCTATGACTTCAGACATTAAGACTGTCTTCAGCATAGAGTACCTTGTTCCTGAGTTTGGCTGTTCCTCACCCAGTTTTATTCCTCCTACACAGCTGTTTCTGTTTCAGTTAATGATTGCGTTTCAACCTACATATTGAATTGATGATCATTTGCACCTGTTTGGTATAATTGTTTAATCATACACCTGACTATATGCCTACAAAATCCCTGACTTTGTGCAAGAAGAACCTAGAAGAAATTGATGCTGTTTTGAAGGCAAAGGGTTGTCACACCAAATATGGATTTGATTTAGATTTTTCTTCTGTTCACTCACTTTGCATTTAGTTAATTGATAAATATAATCTATTAACATGTCTATTTTTGAAAGCATTCTTACTTTACAGCATTTTTCACACCTGCCTAAAACTTTTGCTATATAGTATGTATATATATATATATATATATATATATATATATATATATATATATATATAAACAGAACAACATCCCATCGTGTTATGCTGGCATGTTAGGGGAAAGTGCAAAACCAGGCTATACCGAAGTGCCAAAACAGCACCATGCTTGCATTACAAATGTATTCAGAGTAAAGACATAAATCATGTCCTCATGATTTATGTTTTTCAAGCCTTTGCCAACCCTAGACCTTTGAGAGAAATGTCCTTTAACTCCTCATCACACCTTACATCTGTGTATTTCCTATCAGTTTTGGAGAAGCCCTTGCGTGCCTGGTCCCTGACCACTCGTGTTCCTTCTTTGCAGATGCTGAGTGCAGGTCTGCGGCGGTCTCAGCAAGGCCAGCGCCGGGAGCCCCGAAGATCATCACCAACGGTGTCTGTGAACGAGGTGCAGCTGAAGAAGGCAGAGAACGCCTGGAAACCCACCCTGAAAAGAGACGAGGAGCCCGCGAAAACAAAACACAGGTGAGGCATCGTGAGAAACCCACGAACTAGACCAGCGCCGTCCATTCTTTCTGGCTTAAAAGAGCCTTTCCGTTACCAGCTTTTTAGTAAAGATTGAGTGTACTATATAGCTGACTAAATCAAATCCACTGCACTAAGAAACTGCTTCAATAGCTTAAAACATTTGCAAATATGGCTTTTCAGACCCATTAAAAACCTTAAATGGCATACTTCAAAAGATGCCACACTGTGAAGCTCACTGAGACAAATATAGTTCAGGAGAGCCACCTGAGGGCAGTCCTCAACTGGACAAACATTTCTAATTTACTGGTCAGCTACTGTAATTTTGAGATGCATTTGTCAGGCATGAGATGCATAGACAGCATTTTAGTACAGTGTAACAGGTGTACTGTTACAGTGCAAGTATCCGCTGAGAGACACACAGAGGGTTGGACGTTGGAATGCTTCACAGGCATCCAGGTTTTATTAAGCAAACCGGCAGTTGTTGCATTTGCAGTGTTGGTAGGGTCGCCACTAGGGTACCAGCAATGGTAGCCCTAGTGTGGGAGGATATATACAAAGCAGTACATGAATATATACAAACATGCAAAACAAACACTATACAAAAACAACTAGAAAATAAAGTGGCCAAGCTAAATGAATGAATCCCCTAACCTACAGTTCTTCAGGTTTGGTGCATTCACCCTGGTTAAACACCCTGGTCTTTCCACTGGTAACAAAGCATGGAACAGCACAGAACAAAGGACTGGCTTTCCAGACCCTTTTTAAAGGAAGGTGACCAGGGTTAATTGATTTATCAATTCTTCAGTTGACACCTGGCCACCTGCTGCACATTCCTTTCACTAAGGCAGGGAGGAAGTCTCACCTCTCAGCCGTGCCCTATCCAACACTTTTTAGTCCCAAGCCCCACCAATGTTATTTGTAATCACACAAAAACATATATTACAGGGCAGGCCTCAGCCCTGCCACATACAGACAGAAACAATATACAGGCATTGTCCTAAGAGACTGTAGGGTGGTCAGAAGAGACCATTGAGATTGCATAAACTGTCATTCTAAGAAACGGACTAGAGACCGAGATTGATCAAACAATTAGAAATGTCCTTGAAACAAAGAATCTCAGTTTTATTTAGAAATATGGTAGTGTATGGGCAAAAACCCTCTATATAAAACATACTGGTGTAAATGATACACATTCATCAGATAATTGTGACATTTAAAGCTGTGTTTTTACAGCTGCTAGGAGCATTTCAGTATGAAAGCACGGTGTGGATTATAGGTCAATTTGGACACTATTGTACATCCTGTTAAGGGATTTGATTCCCGTGATCGCAGTGAGTTTCCCCTTCCCTTCTCCAGGACCTGTTCCGAAGGTGCGTAGCATCCTGAACAAGCTGACCCCACAGATGTTCAACCAGCTGATGAAGCAGGTGACCGATCTGACCATCGACACAGAGGAGCGGCTCAAGGGGTCATCGACCTGGTGTTCGAGAAGGCCGCCGATGAGCCCAGCTTCTCCGTCGCCACGGCAACATGTGCCGCTGCCTCGCCACGGTAAGAGAGCTTGACTCTGCTGTATCCATACCCCATTCTGTGTCTTCACTGTAAAGCGCCAATATGACACAATCTGAATTCAGGTCAGCAGTGTAATGATATACAGGGTGACTGCAGAGGAAGGAAAATTGGCAGGTCGAGGCAACAAGTGCTGCCAAGTTTGTAGGGTGTTTCCACTAAAGCTTGCTACCTTAGCTACACCTCAGACAGTACAGTCTCATATCTCATACCCAACGGGCCAAACTGTGCCGCACGGGAGTACGCCATTGAAAGCCGTGTGCTGAAGAGACAAAATGTTTTGAACAATGGAGCTGTGCTGAAGGCTGTGTTGAAAACAAACCCGACAAAGTGCCACACTACTGCTTTCTCGGTCAGCTACACCTCGCCTAGACCGTCCAGCTTAGCTATACCTGGAAAAGGCAGAAGAAACTAGGCATAAGTGGTGTTGTATTAGCTTAAAGAGTAAGTAGCAGGGTTACGAGAAATATAGCGTTATACGTCCCAACGTGTTGTAACAACTGTTTAAATAACGTACCTGTAATTTTTCTTTTCATTGTTAACATCCTGACAGCTTTTTACACATAATTCTAAAGTCTGTTTCAAAGCTCTTTTCAAAATGTCCGCTCTAGTGCACTGATAGTGTAAGGGTTATTGCCCACACGGCAATAACGATGCCATGATGGGATACGGAACAGAAAAGCCAGAGCATTTGTTATGTTTTAGTTTGCAGTGATTTAGAGGACAGATCTCAAACCCCAGTGTACTAGAGGAGACATTTTGAAAAGAACTTTGAAACAGACTAAAGTTATAAGTGTAAAAAGTTGTCAGGATGTTAACAGTGAAAAGAAAGATTACAGGTACGTTATTTAAACAGTTGTAGCAACATGTGGGGATGTATAACGCTGTATTTTCAAAACCCTGCTACTTACTCTTATATGGGTTCCACCATCAATATTAAAACGTCAGGTTGCATTATCACAGGAAGATGTTTTTAACAGGTTTCAGGGATGAAAATAAAACCGCTATTGCAAAGCAGTTTTTGCGCTGCTCCAGGTTTTACTATGAGTTTGCTTAGCCACAGTGTGTATGTAACAAGCTCAGGTGCGCCTTATTAAACTCCTAGAAAAAGCAGGAATGGATCAAACTGCTATGCAATGTGAGTCTTATTTCCATCCCTGGGTTTTATTATCTGCAACCTGTTTTAATATCCCATTATGTGGGATTTCCATCATTCTTTGTTGTTCTTGCTTACTATTTACTTTCCAACAACAGAAAATCTCAATGCAAAATCAGAGGGACAAGAATCATTTGGTGAAAGTCAGCTTTTAGACACAGCCCCAGTGGTTGATTTCCCAAGTAAGGGTCTAAACTGAAGGACTACTGGGGTAGTTCTGTATGATTGGCGTTTCTGACTGCTGTCTCTCTCTGGCTCCACAGCTCAAGGTGACCATGACTGATAAACCGAACAGCACTGTGAATTTCCGGAAGCTGCTACTGAACCGCTGCCAGAAAGAGTTTGAGAGGGACAAGGTAGACGATGACGTGTTCGAAAGAAAGCAGAAAGAGCTGGAAGCTGCTGCCTCGGTAGGTGACCGGGGACATGATTCAGCTGTTAATTGTAGCTCCGCTAGTCAGACACACTGCAGCTTAATACGCATACTGTATTGCTTACAAAATGGGGGTCATTGTTCTAGCAATGTAGAAGTTGTTTACATTGTGTGAGTTGGTCCCTTGTGAATTTAGCACAATCAATCTGTGTGAACAGTAGAGTTTGTTTACTGCAGTTACAGTAGACCTTTGTAAACTTCAAATATGATTCTAAAGCACTAAACAGCACACTGTTAAAAAATGTTTAAGAAAAGGAACCACACCACTTATAATAAAGAAAATAAATGCTGTGGCTCCCAAGTACTTTTGTGTATACTAAGGTGGTACAGTGCATTAAAAATCATCATGAGAGCCTCCTGGATGCCTAGTCCTGACTCCTCAGCTCTCTTGCAGTCCAGCGAGCGGGAGCGACTCCAGGAGGAGCTAAAGGAGGCGAAGGACAAGGCGCGGCGGCGCTCCATCGGCAACATCAAGTTCATCGGGGAGCTCTTCAAACTCAAGATGCTGACTGAGGCCATCATGCATGACTGCGTGGTCAAGCTGCTGAAGAACCACGACGAGGAGTCTCTGGAGTGCCTGTGCCGGCTGCTCACCACCATCGGCAAGGACCTGGACTTCGAGAAGGCCAAGGTGAGGCTCTGCGACCCAAAGAGAGGGTTTGATATAGGCTGTGTCAGCTGCTTCAGGGCTTGAAACTTGCACTAGTGATAGGGCTAGTACGAGTTTCAAACCCTTCTAACCCCAATTAGCACTAATATTAGACTACTTAATGTTAGATAATGTTGGCCAAGATTAGTGCTAATCTGGGACTTCGAAACCAGCCATATACGATCTAAAGTAGTAGACTGTTACACTATATACAGTGCTGTGCAAAAGTTTTAGGCAGGTGTGAAAAAATGCTGTAAAGTAAGAATGCTTTAAAAATAGACATGTTAATAGATTATATTTATCAATTAACTAAATGCAAAGTGAGTGAACAGAAGAAAAATCTAAATCAAATCCATATTTGGTGTGACCACCCTTTGCCTTCAAAACAGCATCAAGCATCAATTCTTCTAGGTACACTTGCACACAGTTTTTGAAGGAACTTCGGCAGGTAGGTTGGCCCAAACATCTTGGAGAACTAACCACAGTTCTTCTGTGGATTTAGGCAGCCTCAGTTGCTTCTCTCTCTTCATGTAATCCCAGACAGACTCGATGATGTTGAGATCAGGGCTCTGTGGGGCCATACCATCACTTCCAGGACTCCTTGTTCTTCTTTACGCTGAAGATAGTTCTTAATGACTTTCGCTGTATGTTTGGGGTCGTTGTCATGCTGCAGAATAAATTTGGGGCCAATCAGATGCCTCCCTGATGGTATTGCATGATGGATAAGTATCTGCCTATACTTCTCAGCATTGAGGAGACCATTAATTCTGACCAAATCCCCAACTCCATTTGCAGAAATGCAGCCCCAAACTTGCAAGGAACCTCCACCATGCTTCACTGTTGCCTGCAGACACTCATTCGTGTACCGCTCTCCAGCCTTCGGCGAACAAACTGCCTTCTGCTACAGCCAAATATTTCAAATTTTGACTCATCAGTCCAAAGCACCTGCTGCCATTTTTCTGCACCCCAGTTCCTGTGTTTTCGTGCATAGTTGAGTCGCTTGGCCTTGTTTCCACGCCGGAGGTATGGCTTTTGGCCACAAGTCTTCCATGAAGGCCACTTCTGACCAGACTTCTCCGGACAGTAGATGGGTGTACCAGGGTCCCACTGTTTTCTGCCAGTTCTGAGCTGATGGCACTGCTGGACATCTTCCGATTGTGAAGGGAAGTAAGCATGATGTGTCTTTCATCTGCTGCAGTAAGTTTCCTTGGCCGACCACTGCGTCTCACGGTCCTCAACGTTGCCCGTTTCTTTGTGCTTCTTCAAAAGAGCTTGGACAGCACATCTGGAAACCCCTGTCTGCCTTGAAATTTCTGCCTGGGAGAGACCTTGCTGATGCAGTATAACTACCTTGTGTCTTGTTGCTGTGCTCAGTCTTGCCATGGTGTATGACTTTTGACAGTAAACTGTCTTCAGCAACCTCACCTTGTTAGCTGAGTTTGGCTGTTCCTCACCCAGTTTTATTCCTCCTACACAGCTGTTTCTGTTTCAGTTAATGATTGTGTTTCAACCTACATATTGAATTGATGATCATTAGCACCTGTTTGGTATAATTGTTTAATCATACACCTGACTATATGCCTACAAAATCCCTGACTTTGTGCAAGTGTACCTAGAAGAATTGATGCTGTTTTGAAGGCAAAGTGTTGTCACACCAAATATGGATTTGATTTAGATTTTTCTTCTGTTCACTCACTTTGCATTTAGTTAATTGATAAATATAATCTATTAACATGTCTATTTTTGTCTATTATATATATACAGTACTGTGCAAAAGTTTTAGGCAGGTGTGAAAAATGCTGTAAAGTAAGAATGCTTTCAAAATAGACATGTTAATAGATTATATTTATCAATTAACTAAATGCAAAGTGAGTGAATAGAAGAAAAATCTAAATCAAATCCATATTTGATGTGACCACCCTTTGCCTTCAAAACAGCATCAATTCTTCTAGGTACACTTGCACAAAGTCAGGGATTTTGTAGGCATATAGTCAGGTGTATGATTAAACAATTATACCAAACAGGTGCTAATGATCATCAATTCAATATGTAGGTTGAAACACAATCATTAACTGAAACAGAAACAGCTGTGTAGGAGGAATAAAACTGGGTGAGGAACAGCCAAACTCAGCTAACAAGGTGAGGTTGCTGAAGACAGTTTACTGTCAAAAGTCATACACCATGGCAAGACTGAGCACAGCAACAAGACACAAGGTAGTTATACTGCATCAGCAAGGTCTCTCCCAGGCAGAAATTTCAAGGCAGACAGGGGTTTCCAGATGTGCTGTCCAAGCTCTTTGAAGAAGCACAAAGAAACGGGCAACGTTGAGGACCGAGACGCAGTGGTCGGCCAAGGAAACTTACTGCAGCAGATGAAAGACACATCATGCTTACTTCCTTCACAATCGGAAGATGTCCAGCAGTGCCATCAGCTCAGAACTGGCAGAAAACAGTGGGACCCTGGTACACCCATCTACTGTCCGGAGAATTCTGGTCAGAAGTGGCCTTCATGGAAGACTTGTGGCCAAAAGCCATACCTCCGACGGGAAACAAGGCCAAGCGACTCAACTATGCACGAAAACACAGGAACTGGGGTGCAGAAAATGGCAGCAGGTGCTCTGGACTGATGAGTCAAAATTTGAAATATTTGGCTGTAGCAGAAGGCAGTTTGTTCGCCAAAGGCTGGAGAGCGTACACTAATGAGTGTCTGCAGGCAACAGTGAAGCATGGTGGAGGTTCCTTGCAAGTTTGGGGCTGCATTTCTGCAAATGGAGTTGGGGATTTGGTCAGAATTAATGGTCTCCTCAATGCTGAGAAGTATAGGCAGATACTTATCCATCATGCAATACCATCAGGGAGGCATCTGATTGGCCCCAAATTTATTCTGCAGCATGACAACGACCCCAAACATACAGCGAAAGTCATTAAGAACTATCTTCAGCGAAAGAAGAACAAGGAGTCCTGGAAGTGATGGTATGGCCCCCACAGAGCCCTGATCTCAACATCATCGAGTCTGTCTGGGATTACATGAAGAGAGAGAAGCAACTGAGGCTGCCTAAATCCACAGAAGAACTGTGGTTAGTTCTCCAAGATGTTTGGGCCAACCTACCTGCCGAAGTTCCTTCAAAAACTGTGTGCAAGTGTACCTAGAAGAATTGATGCTTGATGCTGTTTTGAAGGCAAAGGGTGGTCACACCAAGTATGGATTTGATTTAGATTTTTCTTCTGTTCACTCACATTGCATTTAGTTAATTGATAAATATAATCTATTAACATGTCTATTTTGAAAGCATTCTTACTTTACAGCATTTTTTCACACCTGCCTAAAACTTTTGCACAGTACTGTGTGTATGTGTGTATATATATATATATATATATATATATATATATATATATATATATATATATATATATATATATATTCAAATGAATATTTTTTGACATGTATTCGATACAAAAATCAGATGTTCGAATTCGCTAGAAATGACAAATACCTTGCACTTATTTACTGTCTCGCAGTTAAAAAAAAAAAAATGGCAAATGAAAAAGAGCTCTGTGATATGTGAGATTAATATATATATATATTAAAAAAACACAGAATCAACACAGCAGCTCTTGAGCCTCCTATTTAAACAGCAAAAAGTAAACTAATCAGATTATGTGCACGCACGCATAGAGATCTCTATGGAAAGCAATCTGGGACAAAAACATGTTGTGCTGCTTTAGAGCGAGCCAGAATCTCATGGGACAGAAAACAGGCAAGCACGTCATTCGGAAATGCCTCGCTTAAACAGTGCCCAAGTTCCTGAAAATGTTGTATAGTGATTTTTATATACACTGTATATATTATATACAGTCAAACCTGCTCATGTGACCACCTTTATTTAGCGACCACTTTAAATTCCTCCCAATATTAAGCGACCACCTGTCTAACGCGACCAGCGACCACAATTCTCTTACCCAGCAATGGACTCAAACCTGTATTAAGCACCCTTACACAGAGCTATTTGTTATAGGAAAAATATGGTTTTAAATGGTATGTCCTAAATTCAAAGGAATACGGTAACCATTCTAGCTGTCTTTTATCCATAATCAATAAAACAGCAGTGCTCTCTTGTAAAGGAAGAGAGAAAACGTGGAGAAACAAAAGGTCCTGCCTAGATGACAGAATTAAAGTTATTAAACTTGTAAAGACAGTAAGTGCCAGAAAAACTGCAGAAGAATTTGGCACTAGAAAGACGAGATACAGCATTTTAAAACGGAAACGAGGGCTTGAAGTTTAGGTTTTTATTTTTGTTCACGTGACCGTGTTTTGATCCGATTCAATATCTTAATTAAGCTGTTAATTACTAAACAGTCGCTTCTTTTCACCTTGATGTCTTGATTGACATGCTGATTCTGTATCACCTTCTTCATTATTCGAACACAAGAGCAAGCAATGACATTAATCACTTCCCACAGATGCTACTTTAACTTGCATTTCGCTCGCACTTGCCTGGGAACTAGGTAGCTTCCAATGTGTCCGTTTTGTGTTGTGTTGTTCTTTCCCGCTAATTTAACAGAATGTTCTTATAATTAGGATGTAGCGGCTTAAGACTTAAAGGCAAACCGTTAAAAGGAAAATAAACACAGAAAAATTCATGCCATACTTATGAAAACAATGTGCTGTAACCTAAAAAAGATCTTATGCTTATGCTGGCGTTGGTTTCAGGATGCAATGAATCAACACGTACCTGAAAGGCAGACACAGGCATTGAATTTTGCAAAGGATTTAAAACATTTTGTGTGACCCGAGACAGGCAAGCATTCATTACTTTCACAAAATAATTTGTTTTGTAAATGCATTATCTGTATATTTTGTTGCGACTTTCACTTTACAAAACCATTTTCACGTTTTTGGTTTGTTTGTAGTGTTTAAAGTTCAATTTCAGTTTGTTTGCTTGTTCAACTACAAAAAGGCACAAGTAAACCTCATGTTATTACTTTATGAAAACGTGTCTATAGCCACGGTTTACTGTGAAGAAACGGCAATGGCAAGGAGTGAAAAAAAATAAATAAAATGTGGTGTCAACTTTATGTACTATTTATTTAGAGAATAAACAAAACTATGTTTAACTTGAACTGCTATTTGGCATCCTTTTGTTTTGTAGCTAATTCACTGGGGTAAAGTAAGTCCTACACAACGTATTCTTTACTCCTAGGATATTTTTCTGTTTTAACGTGTTACATATTGTAAGGTCTTGCTGTAAAATAAAGGCACACACCCACGCCCCCTGCCCTTGCTGCTATGCTGTTTCTGCCTGCATTCAGAGCAATATAATGGCTTGTATTACTTTTTGAAAAACAAACTAATATTTAAATTGAGCGAATATTCGAACACACAGAGCTATGGCCAAAAGTTTTGCATCACTCTATAGAATTAACTAATTTTGAAACCTGCTGAAGTGTGTCACATTAACATATTGAATTACATACCGCTTTGCAGTTTTCCATATACGTAATGAAAACCTGACAAAAATTGAAAAATGTGACATTTCGAAATCTAACATGAAATACTGTACTACTATTATTAGTAGACTTAACCAACCATATCTGTGCTACACCTCAATGTATGCGTTGCAAAACCACTAAGCATCATTCCTCCTTCGCCCCACTGCCCAAGTGTTTATTGTCTTTGACTTCCAGCGTTAGGAGGGTAAACCAAATGCAGTGAAACCTTGCTGCTATTCTAGTCTGTAATCTGTTTCTTTAACCACACTTTTCTCAATTGTTAAAATTGTACAAACACAGCTTACCAAGAGGGTCAGACCATTACATTTCAAGTGAAATCAGGTTGTAGAATTCGTGCCAGTGGCGGTCTGTCTGAGTGACAGCTAACTGTTGCTTGCACGCATCACTGTCTGGTAAAAAAAAACAAAGCAGGAAACCATTGAGTTTCAAAGGAAAGCCCTAGGCACCAGAGCAGGCGGTTTCAATTCTCTTTGTGAAGGTAAACTGTATCAGAGCCGGACAGGAGAGGTTAAGCGCATCATGTTCCACGTACTCTGGCAGAACGCTGAGAGACAAATTACTTCCAACTATTTTAATAGGACTTTATTATATTGGGATGGTGATGGGACTTGGGGCTCAGTTTAGCTCTTGATCTAAACTCTCTATTCAAGTGCACAGTTATATGTACAAATCGGAAACAAGTGCTGTATCATATGATTTTAGTATGCTAAAAATATTGAGTTATATTTGATGTCTGTTTTAATAGACTCTAAGTACTTCAGCCATCTGTCCAATCTTTTTCATCGGAAGATGGGGTATGCTTTTGAAGTTTTAGCTGCAGGGTCACTTGTAAAGTTCTTTTCTAGATCATGAAGAAAAATAAACATTTAGATTTGTTACACAGGTACTGATTATTAACTGTAAATACCTAAATATCTTGTATTTTAAATCATAACAACCTACTGAAAAACAAACATTTAAAACCATACATGGCGCTACATCTTGACATTTTTGGTAATAATCTGATCAGTAGCCCAGACTTCGGATTGGTTTATGTTAACCCTGATTGTCATCATAGCCCCTCCTCATTTTCTATCGAAATCCAATAAGGTCCAGTTATTCATTTCTTATAGGTATGCTGCACCTACATTAATCATTGGATAGAGAAAAACATAAAGTTGTCTGTAGAGGAAGGTATGCCAAGCCTACATCTAGAAGCCTTGTTAAAAGCATTAACTAGACATACCACTCACACGTGTTCCTGCCTTCGAGTAGGAAATACATCTGGGATGTTTTCTAGTACTATAACAACAGGTACCTAGGTTTCCAGCTACCTCCTAGATTTCTCGTATAGCTCTTGAACACTTCTGGGAGATTGTCTCTGTCTCTTTCCAACAGCAGCCCCTCTATAGGACAGGCTGTAGTTGTGGTGTGGCAACAGCTTAACACTAGACAAACCCAGCTGCTACATGACCAGACCTGATATTGTGCTGGAGACCAGTTATTCGTGCCATTACTGCGTCTCGACTGGGCTGGTTCCTCTTAGCCCAGGCACAGTGTGTAATGACGGACAGGGTGTTGAGCAGAGTGCTGGCTGCCTGTGTAGTGCTTACATTTTTCCTCTAGAGAATCTGAGCCAGGTTTGGCTCAGTAGTGGAATCCCACTCTTGAAACCTGAGTTCTGGGTCAACTCTTGAGTATAGTATCTACTGTCTTAACTTTATCGTAAATGGGTTTATTTTAAAATTCCTCTGGAATAAAAAAAAAAAGTTGGCGTTTTCAGCTAAACTTCAGCTCTTTTGCTTGTGTCACAAGGTGTGTGTGTGTCGTCAATGGAGTTAAAAGTTCAGTGACATCTAGTGGTTGTAACTGTTTCAGTTTCTCTCATGCAAAACTCTCAAGAAGTAGTTTGCATTATGAAGTGTGTTTTACATACCTCAACCCTGTTCATACATTAAAATAGTGTAATGCAAGGAGAATCTGTTTATCATGTGTTGCTTGAAATATCAGGATTTATGGTTCTCACAAATTTGACCCCTTTTTTCGCCAGTAGCCTCGCATGGATCAGTACTTCAACCAGATGGAGAAGATTGTGAAGGAGCGAAAAACATCGTCCCGAATCCGCTTCATGTTACAGGGCGCCATCGACCTCAGGCTGGTAAGCTGCTGTGCACCATGGTACTGCTGGCTGGAGGAGCATGATTCAGGAGTCAGTACTATTTCATCATTCATTTATAGCTGCCGGAGTTGGTTGGTTTTAGATATATGATTTTCAGTAGTCACAGTATATATTTTTCCTTCTCTATTTGGCTCTCAATAGCTTGCAGCAGCACAAAGTCAAAGGGCCGGAGTATCTAATAGGATCGAATACAGCTCAGATCAATGTACAGTAAATATATTAACTAAGCATGAGAGCCTAGACACTGGTACTGTGGTCTGTATACCCTCCACTGTAAAACACAGACAGTTTCACAAAACCTGATTTAACACTGATCTTGAAATACATGTTACTTTAAGTAAGAAGAATACTAGCCAGGAGCTGAGAGACCAGCTGTGAATGTTTGTATTGTTCCAAAACAACATAGTGCAATATGGGTAAGTTACAGTTTTGCAGAGATTGAAATAAGGCTCCAAATGCGTAACAATCAAATGCATTTCTAACAAGAAAACACATTTACAAGCTCTAACTGCTATGAAATGAAATGGAAACTCCATCAATTACGTGGTATTAGCAAGGGATCTGCTTTCTAAAAATAAGGTATTTGCAGAAGTCCTTGTTTCTGCGGCACTGCTTATGACGCCCTCCTCTTTCAGCATAACTGGGTTTCACGGAGAGTGGACCAGGGCCCCAAAACCATCGAGCAGATCCACAAGGAGGCAAAGATTGAGGAGCAGGAGGAGCAAAGGAAAGTGCACCAGCAGCTGCTGTCCAAGGACAAGAGGAGACCAGGTTAGAGGGGGCCCTGTATTCAAATATTCTTTAATCTGCTTTAGAGTTTACACCAGGGCTCAGTCCACCAACTTTCCTCTGCTCATTGCATATTATTGTACTGCCTTTGCTGTATCCTCTGTTGTCTGTATACTGCAATATCATTTCAACATAGTCCAGATTTGTGTTGATATTTAATTCACACATCATAAATCAGCTGATGAATAAAGAACATTTCCGAACTTTAACTCAAGCTTTAGCCAGGAGGAAGACGATTTGTCTTATGAGCTTCCTGGTGTATCATGAGCTTGCTCCCTCCTGCTACAATGTTCCTTTTCTGTTCCCAGCCATTCATTTCAATCGGAGCACCAGCATTGTTTCAGAGGGGTGAACTGATTGTGGCTCATTTGGTCAGTCTCAACCTAGTTCTGTTGCATAACACCTTTAAAACACTACAGAATTAGTATAATTATTAATATGACTATTGTTATTATTCTATACTATTTTTTCATATTCAACTAGTTTTTATAATATTATAATCTTAAATGGGAAAATGTAATAAGAACAATGCAATACAATTTGTAAAAAAGCACATTTCTTTTAAGCTTGCCAAATGCGTATTACAATGCATATTATGCGTTTGTAAGCTTTTACCAGTTTCTTACCTCCACATGCTGGCTGCCATTTTTATTTGCAGCCTAGCCAGTGTAGATGATAAATGTTAAATACTGCATCCAGGTTTTTTTGCCATGGTCAGGCAGCAAGAAAAACAAAAATAATTGGTTAGGGGGAGACCAAGAAGTTATAGAAAGGATTAGGCCAGCTTTAATGTGTTTATTAAAATCAAGAATGCAAGAATCAAGAATCAAGAAGTCTGCTTTATACAGAACCAGAGCTTGAAAGTCGCACTAGCCTTTTACTCAGTCCAGGGTTTCAGAACTACCTTCCCTTATTTACCACTATATTATTTTAATGTGTTTGATGTTAAATAATATAGCTGCATGAACAACTCCTATTAGTAAACCTAGAGGCTCAGGTGTTACGTATTCATGCTGCCATGAGAAGCTGATTTACTAGAGGCCTGATTGTTCAAACTCTAGGCACCTGGTCATTTCAGAAACAAAAAGTGTTGAAATGTAATCGCATTATAATTTTTTCACTGTGTTACTCCAGGTCTGTACGCTTGCTTGGTTTGAGCTGAGGGCTAGTTGTCGAGAGAATGATAATCTGATGTCCTGTTTTCTGTGTGTTTCCAGTCCTGCAGAGAGAGGAGACCTGGAACACTGTACCTATGTCTAAGAACAGCAGGACAATAGACCCCAGCAAGATTCCTAAGATCTCCAAGGTAAGAGAAAGCCGAATGTGCATGAAGGTTAGTATCCACTGTAAAATGTTTACTATTATAGTGCATTATATTTAACACTTGTTTAGAAGTCTGATCACAACAGACTTGAAATCATGTTATGGGATACTCTGGCTGATCTAAATGTAGTTTTAGAAAAACTAAACGCATTCTATTTAAAGTATAATCTATTCATCTTATGTTTGAGAGCCTAGAGAGAATGAACATCAAAGTGGTTGCATCCCAGGAGTAAATACAATAAAAAATGTTTTCCCAGATCCTCAGCCGTCTGTAAATGTTTTACATTTGTTATACTTTTAATGCTGTTCTCAAACATTGTGAATAGGGTCCTTTAACGAACAAGAAAGAAAAACTATACTGCAGTGAACATAGATGTATGTATATGTGGTGTTACACAACTCCAGAGCCCTCTGGGTAACCACTGCACAGACCCAGTTAGAACCACTTCTTTAATGGATGATCACCAACATACTTTCCAAAATACATGCATCATTGCATTTTGGTATATCTAGACTGCCATACATGACTTGGTGTGCTGTTGGGAGAATTCAAAAGATAATATATATACACTACCGGTCAAAGTTTTAGAACACCTCCATTTTTCCGGTTTTTATTGAAATTTACGCAGTTTAATGTCTCAATGTACTCTGAAATTAAAGCATAGAACAAATAAACAATTGGAGATAAAAAGAAATCATGGAATCGTTTTGTTTAACAAAATTTAATCTAAATTTTTGACTCATCAAAGTAGCCACCTTTTGCAGATATAACAGCCGAACACACTCGTGGCATTCTTTCAACAATGGAAATCAAATATTGTTCGGAAAGTTCTTCCCAACACTGTTGCAGAAGTTCCCACAAATGTATTGCACTTGTAGGTTGCTTTGCTTTCACCCTTCTGTCCAGTTCATCCCAAACCAGCTCGATGGGGTTTAAGTCTGGAGACTGTGCTGGCCATTCCATGATTTGAAGCCCTCCGTCTTGTTCTTTTCTTCTAAGGTAGTCTGACATAGCCTGGAGGTATGTTTTGGGTCATTATCTTGCTGTAGGATGAACCCCTGACCAACTAGGCGTATACCAGAGGGTATTGCATGGCGCTGCAAAATGCTGTGGTAGCCGTTTTGGTTCAGGGTGCCACTCACTCTGTGCAAGTCGCCGACTCTGGATCCAGCAAAAGAGCCCCAGACCATCACGCTTCCTCCTCCATGTTTGACAGTTGGTGTCACACACCGAGGAACCATCCTTTAGCCTACTCGACGGTGTACAAAAACCCTGCGTGATGAACCGAAGATTTCAAATTTTGATTCATCGGTCCATAAGATCTTCTTCCAGTCTTCAGTAGTCCACTGGTGGTGCTTCATGGCCCAGGCAAGCCTCTTTTCTTATTTTGCCATCTTAGCAATGGCTTTCTTACTGCCACTCGACCTGTCAAACCTGCAGCTCGAAGTCTTCTCTTCACAGTTGAAACTGAGACTTGCTTACTTCGACCAGTGTTAAGCTGTGCTTGAAGCTGTTGTCCTGTGAGCTGCCTATCACGCAAGCTGTTGACTCTCAGAAACTTGTCTTCTTATTCTGTTGTGGCTTTGGGTCTGCCAGACCTCTTCCTGTCAGAGTTTCCTCCAGTTTCCAAGTGCCTTTTGATGGTGTAGGAAACTGTACTCACTGACACCTTGGCTTTCTTTGCAATTTCTCTAAAGGAAAGACCTACACTTTTAAGGGTTATAATGGTCTGTCTGTCTTCCTTTGTTAATTGTCTTTTCTCGCCATTATGATAGCAATATACTACTTCCTGCGGTACAATACTGTCCAAATAATGCTTAAGAGGGTGTAGTAACACAGTCTGTTCCAACACTGCTTTTATACAGACAGAGGGTTTGTAAGTAATCAACAACAGTTGGGACACCTGTAGGAATTGTTAGCATCAACTTTCAAGGCTTAATTTACTTCCATTGCTGCAGAACAGCTGTAAGTTGTTAACCCATTACTTGTTCCCTGAAAAATGCCTTTTGTATAATTCTGAAATGTACATTATTTTTCAGTTTTTGGTAACCTAAACTTTTTTTTAACCTCTGGCAGTTTACGCTTACCTTTGTACCATTTCAGGTTATTCATTGGACTTGAACTGCTTAAATTTCAATAAAAACTGGAAAAATGGGGTGTTCTAAAACTTTTGACCGGTAGTGTATATATCATAATAATTAAAATAAATAAATAAATAAAATAAAAAATAAAAAAAAATTTAAAAAAAGTTGACAGCCTATTCAACAGGCATGGTCTTTAAAGGGTTAAATAACTGTAATTTGGGTGATTGCTGGATCCAGCCCTTACTGCTCCCTAGCTGTTCTGTGAGGTGGTGGGCCTCTGCTCTTCACCCTCCCGCAGCAGTGGTTTCACACCATCTGGCACCGCACTGCTTGACGCGTTTATATGTGTGACAGCTTGCAAGTGTAAATAAAGCTGTGAGTGCTCAGAGGTATCGCCGCATGGTCAGGCACGTCAGAGACCCAGTGTGGTAAAGGGACCGGCCGCCAGCCTTTCCTGACACTCGCTTCACATAGCCCAGCGACAGGAACTTTATTATTTAGAAATCTGAGCCTGTTTACCCTCTGTGTGAATTCAAACCAGATGGTTCAGTGGTTGCCATAGATACCTTTGAGTTGGGAGGCCCAGAGTTCAGCCCTGTGTCAGGATATGTGCAAGAAGCGGGTTGTCTGGCTGGCTAGAAACAAAGCAACAATTGAGTTCTGCAACAAGTAGGAGATTTTGCTAGTTTGCTTGTTGGTACCAGTAGTCGTCTTCTGAACTAGTTCAGCGGGTTTCAACTCTAGTCCTTGGGTGACCCAAATGTTATTTTTTTTTGTTTCAACCAGTTGACTTTCAAGTCGGAGATCGTTGTCTTTTGCACTAGAATATGTAAAATAAATATTTAGTTCACGTTTGAAACAAGAACCTGGATTAGTACTAGATGACTACATTTGAGAACTAGTTGATTGATTCAGTCACGTGAGATTAACATAAAGCTAGTACAAACCTTCAAAATACTTTCCAATTTTTATAAAAGTTTTTAATCACTCAGTTGGTAAACTTGTAACTCAGGAAGTTGAGGGGGAGAAGCGTAGTGCAGCTCAATTATGATGCATGGTTTTGCAAAAAGTACAATGCACTTTATGATAAATTGAAGCAAGTTAGTGATTCCTGATATACAGATCAGTGATGACCTTAAGTTTCAGCTGAAGGGCATACTAAATACCGCTCGGCCAAACTGAGGCAGTAATAGATAACGGAGGAAGAGATCCATTATGTGTAATAGTCAATGTATCCTTCTCCAGCCTACAATAGATGATAAGATCCAGCTGGGGCCCAGAGCACAGATGAGCTGGGGGAAAGGCAGCAGTGGAGGAGCTAAAGCCAGTGAATCAGGTGAGCATGTGCAACTGCTTTCCTGAGGATGGGTGCTGTGTACTGCAGTAGAGGGATTACAGTGGTGGGAAGTGCTGGGTGGGGTTTGATATAAAGTGTAGCAAAACTATCGTAATAACATGATTTCTGATCCCCAGATGCCTCTCGCTCGAGCACTACTAATTTGAACCGGTTCTCTGCACTACAATCATCTGCACAGCCTGCCATCATCTCTCCTCCAACAACACCGGCATCAGAGTTTGATTCCAGAGGAGTCTCACCAGGTACCACAGCCGCTGAATGTACTCCAATACAATATACATCATGTGGAACTGTAATGTGTTACAGTGCATGGATGTTTTTCAACCAGTTGGGATTCTGTAATTTTCAATGGTGGAATGTCCACCTGCCCTGCACCCAACTGTGTGTTTGATAACTATCTTGTTGAAATGTGGATTTAAAATGATCCTGTACCAGAAATCAGGCCCATTCTAAATCTAGCTATCTGGTTAAAGGTGACTAGAAAAAGGGATTCAAAAATGAATTGTTCTCTACCCACATATCATTCATGTTATTTCCAGTTCTTGTCTTGTTTCTGTTTCTCATCATTAAATGAGTGAGGTTCATAGCCACAAACCTAGTTGCTGAAGATCATTTGGTCAAGCCTAATTTTAGTATCCTCCAAGGTCTTTTTGCATCATCATTGTGAGACCTATTTGATTATTAGTCTCACCTTTAACACCTGTGCAAGCATTTAACCCATGTACCATTAAAATTTGTACAGAGCCATAAAAGCTTCAGCAGGCTTTAAATATTATTTTTTAATCTGCATTGCTTTCTTAGACAGTGCTCACGGTGTCTGACATTGTGTATTAGCTGTCAGGTTACAAAACAATTCAGACATATAGACAGGATGTAAGTAAAGACACAGGACTTGCAGAGATCCTACAATAAATTGGGAAACAATGACCCAACTGTGAACACATGGCATCTGCTTATTGATTAAACATCATTTGAGTACAGTGTTGCCTTGATATTTTGTTATCTGTCTTCCATAACATTTTTAAAAGAAAAAAATGAAATATTAAAAGGGCCCTTAAACTGTAAGGTGTATAGTATGATTTACTGTCAACAACCATGAAACAATGAGTGAATTATCGAATTGGGATAAAACCATCAATCTGTTTGAAACCCCTCTAGGGTGCAGGACTATAAGTCTTTAAGAGCGTGAAAGTCTCTCCTCTGTTGTCTCCTCCTAGCCGGAGCAGCACAGGCGCGAGAGGAACGACAAGCCTGTGAGCACAGCCCTGTCCCGGCCCGCCACCTTCACCCGGGCAGCAGCAACAAGGAGCTGCTGGACAGCCAGGTGCAGGAAGAGCAGCCGAGAGAGGCCCTCGAGGCGGTCATGCAGCTGCCCACCGGCGCCGAGGAGAAGACCGAAACAGACACTGACCGCACGGAGCTTACGACACGGTAACACACAAACACACATTCTCTTCACATTCAACACATTCACTGGGTCCGAACATGGGTTTTCATGTTCGAATATTATATCAGAATGTTTCCAAATATTATTCCATTTTGAATTGGCTAATATAAGAAGTAAGGAGAGAAAGCGCTGTCCTGTTGTATTTGTCGTTTTATTTGTGATGTCATTCATGCAGTGGTTTCTTTTGGTATTATTTTTGATTCAGTCATCTATGCCTTGTGCATTTCAAGCAGAGATTGTTTGAATACTCCTGGATACTCCTAGGAATTCTAATGTTGGGGTTTTGGGATATAACCAGATTTCTGCCCCTAAATCCATCAAATTGGACCTGATTTTCCTTAAAAATGCAGTCAAAAACAGTTACCAAACAGATCTCTTCAGGAATGTCTTGTAGAAATTCTCCCAAGGTTATGCTTTTAACCAAAGATCAGATCTTGCTGCTGTGTAAGGACTCCATCTATGTCGAAATGCTTCATAGATATCCTCTTGGACTAATTTTAATAAAATACATTGCAGAATAATTTGGGTATAAAGCTGTTTTAATTGTTGAATTGTAAACAAAATGTTTTTTTAATACAAAGGGATACCCCTTGAAACCCAAGGTGCAAAACAGATCCATGTGCAAAATACACACAGGCAGATGCAATCCAATTTCTTGAAATGATAGAAAAGGGCCACTCATCACATATTGCCTCCTTCATCTCCAGGGAAGCCTGATGCTCCAGCAGCCTCCGCTGCAGACAAGCCTGCCATTACTGAGGAGGAAATGGAGAGGAAATCCAAATCCATCATCGACGAGTTCCTGCACATTAACGATTATAAGGTGAGCTTCCTGCCACAGCGTCTGGGCTGCCCCTTGTGAGTTCTCCCAATCTGCAAGGATCCTCGTTCCCTCTGGTACGAAACAAAAGCATTGTCGTCTTCTGGTGCAATTGCTGTTTATAATTTATTGCCTTTTGATTTGTCAGTCTGTTAGCTTTCACATGTTTTGCATTCCTCGAAGAACAAGAAAAGAAGCTACAATTTAGAATCAAAGTTGAAATGCATACCTAAAGGACGCAAGTATGTTAGCCTTAGATTCTGGTACTGGGAGATGAGAACTGGGGTACATGGAAGGCTAAAGGTTAAGTTGAAAGAATGAACCGGAGGTTTCCAGTAACCCAAAGTACTGTACCGGTACTTCTGTCGTCTGTTTCGTGAGTACTGTAGGTACACAAGTGAGGAATCAGAGGCAGCTATTTCATTTCAGGACAGTGACCCCAGAGATCAAGCCAGCCCTAAGCCCTGCACTTCTATGCTTGTTCCCACAGGAGGCAGTGCAATGCGTGGAGGAGCTGTGCATGCCCAGCATGCTCCACATGTTTGTGCGGGTGGGCGTGGAGTCTACGCTGGAGAGGAGTCAGATCACGAGAGATCACATGGGCCAGTTACTGTTCCAGCTGGTCCAGTCGGGAGCCTCTCCACACAGGAGTTCTTTAAAGGGTGAGAAATGAAACATGCGAACAGTGATGGTTAATTTCTTTAAATAATTACGTTAGTGTATTCACTTCTGTATATTTTTAAACAGTGGAAGTCACAGCACCTTGTCAATAGCGGAGCTTTCTTCTCCTCTCTGGGTTCTGACCAAGGGGTTTTGTCTGCTATTTTCTTCAGGTTTGCAGAAACACTGGAGTTTGCTGACGACATGGCGATCGGCGTTCCCCATATATGGCTGTATCTAGCAGAGCTGGTGATCCCCATGTTCCGTGAAGGAGGAATCTCTATGAGAGAGTTATTAAGGTGTTGGAGGAGTGTTCATACTTTAGGCTGATTTTGCAAGACCTGAAGTATACAACACAAGTAAATGTATCTTAATGTGTTGAGGTTAGACAAAACCTATTTGCTTGTTTTGCTCTTCCAATTGATTTCCTGTGTTACAGTAAATAGCACCCCATCTGACCCCACATAGTTTAATATAGGCATCATGGAATGCCAGTTTAAGACTCAGTAACAGGGGGTATATTCAATTGATCTTAACGGTAATGGATCTAAACACTGCCGCTAATTAGTAAAGGTTATGAAAATCAAACATCTAACAATGCATGTTAGCGTAATTTTTTTTTGTTTGTAAAAATATGAAAAAACCTGATACTGTTTAGATCAATTGAATCAACCCTGACCTCAGGAAGTGCAAAGTCATATGTCTAACCCTATAAAACTAGCAAGAAGCAACATAGTTGTAGGAACGAGCTGGTACATCGATCACAATTATTTCTGTCTTGTTTTGTACTGTTAAATTTGCCTTAGCCTTTGCCCATGATGTTTAGGCAGGAAAATACTGTTTCGGTTGAGTTGGAGTAAGAATAACGACGAAAGAAAATATCTGTAGCAGACATTTTCCTTTTTATTTGCCAGTTGTTGTTTTATTATTATTATTATTATTATTATTATTATTATTATTATTATTATTATTATTGTAACAAACTATCCACCTCAAAGGGAGTTCAGTATTTCCGGAGTAAAAAAAAGAAAAAGAAAATAGCTATTGGACAGTTTTAATCCGCTGAGGTTGTGAAAGCCGGTAGAATAAACTAACTGATAGCATCTTCACATCAGACTAAAGCTTGAACAAATTAGCTTTGACTGGTGAGCCTGAATAGGATAGACAAGTGAATGAACGTGTGTAAGTGCCGTCAGAGATATAACATGCATGGTTTTTTCTTCCAGTGAATTCAGTAAACCTTTACTTCCTGTGGGAAGAGCTGGGGTATTGCTTTCAGAAATATTGCACCAACTATGCAAACAAATGGTAAGAGCGTTTTGTATTTTCATTAATGATGCATTGTTTTATTTAACTAGTCAGAATTCAAAACCTTAAGCCTCAAAATTGTCTTATGTAAGGCTAAGACATCAGTAAATGTGCTACTTCAAGTTGTTAGGCATTTCATTTATCAATTTGTTAAGGTTTCTTTGATGCAACTATAAATTTATACTTGATTCCCAGAATTTAACATAGAATTGTTTCAAGTGACCTGATGAATCAAAAAAGAATATGTAAGAATTGTTTGTCAGAAAGACATTCTCTGCAGGAAGTTGCACTGGTTTACATATTTATAATAAGAATGTAAAGCAGCATGGTAGAGATTGTGTTTGGAAGTCACTTGCTGTCCTCGAGTTCACCCTATTGAGCGGTTGCTTTGTTTAGAGCCAGAGGAAAGTGGGAGCCTTGTGGAGGAATCTGGCCTCAACTGGATAGATTTCTTACCGGAGGAAGAGGACGTGCACAACTTTATCTCTGACCAGGTGAGCTAAAGAGCCGAGCTGCAAAACTATGGTAAACCCATAGTGGTGTCCTGAACCGAAAGCCTTACAATAGACTAGGGGTGGCCAACCCTGGTCCTGGAGAGCCACAATGCTGCAGGGTGTCAGGGTGTCTTTAAATCACCAGTGGATAAAGACCTGGAAGATATGTTAGTGTGGACCAATTAAGAAAATAATTGGTTCTATGAAGTAATTGATAACTCAGGTGGAATGAAAACCAGAAGACCCTGCAGCTCTCCAGGGCCCGTATTGGCCACCCCTGCAATAGACTGAGGAACCAAGATAGGGTGTTCTTCTATAGCTGTAATGCTATTTTTAATAGACTTTAATGATCTTGTTTGTGAACTAGCATGGCGAATTAAACCCACATGCTCTCGCAAATGACTGTGCGAGAGATCTACAGGCAGTGGATGGTTTTGTGCTATGTTATAAATTTATGTGCCCTGCCATAATGAACTTGTATACTGTACAAATTTGCAGATCAATCCTCACAAGCTTTCATAAAAACAAACAGGAAAGAATACCCTATGAAAACAGTATGTACACTGTCAGCTTTATTTTCACTGTTATTTCATATTCCTTCTTTCTCGTACAGTGTTCAATGTTCAATATTCAGCAATGTTCAATATTCTACACGATAACAATAAACGTGTCAAATTCCATGTGTGAACTTTTATAATACTTTTTTTTGTAAGCGTTCCATATACTATTTTTTTTCCCAAAGGGGTCTATGTGAGGTCAGAAACAAATACTTACATGTAGTGTAACTCCATCTTTGTGTGTGCTCCTTTCCCCCACTATCAGAAATTACAGTTCACTCTTTCGGACTGCTCCAGCCCCCTGAATCGCTTTCAAAGAGAGACCTTTCTCCTGATGAACTGAACAGACAGCTAGAGAAACTCCTTCTGGAAGATATAGTCAGCGATGAACAAATCTTCGACTGGGTAGAGGTATGGCACTCAGTCAGCCCTGCGTGTTGTCCTGTCATGGCATGTGTCTGCTACTGCTGTACTATCTCAAAGAAAAACATGCACTGAAAGCACAATGAGTCTTTTGCTCTAGGATTTCATTTTTGAGTACAGTTTTGAGTACACTTTATTTTAAGTGGTATTGCTGTACAGTGTTAAGGACATATGCATTTATGGAATGACCATGCGCTTAGCCTTCATTCTCAAGGCCCCCATGAACTTGTTTCAACTCAAATTCATACTGTATATGACTTAATCACAGGGCTCTTGAATTGGGCTCTATGAGAGATGGACATTGAGAACACTTCCAAAACACTTTTGTCAAAATGAATGCAGTTCAGTATTTCAGGGGTTTCTGTAAATTGCATTTTACTGATTTGTTTTTTGTTGTTCCAGGCTAATTTAGAAGAATCTCAGATGAGTTCAACGCCATTCCTTAGAGCTTTAATGACAGCGGTGTGCAAAGCAGCAGTGAAAGGTAGATGGAGAGGGAGAGGGCGGGGCAGTGTGGAGTGTCAGAAGATTGTCACAAGCTGTTGCCAGTACATTGTCTCAACAAATGAGTGATTACGCTGTGGTGTAGAAAGGCTGTGCATTCCAATGTTGTGGAGCCCTCTTGTGGTGACTGCCTTGTACCACAGTGACTGTAGTATTCTCTGTGCAGGGTAAACCCGCTTATCTCTTTAGGGTCAACTGGCTAGCTTTTCACTACAGAATTATGGTTTGTATATATACCTTTCTTCCTGTAGCAATGATTGATGGACCATCCAAGTTAGGTGTTGGACAACATTCCCAGGTTAAGGCATGTTACTTAGTTTAATATTGCCACAGGGAATACATTTTAACATTAATTACATCTTTGCTTTTTGTAGGTGACAGCACCACTAGCCGTGTGGACACAGCCATTATCCAGCGGAGATTGCCTGTTTTACTCAAATACCTGAACTCCGATACGGAGAAACAATTGCAAGCACTTTATGCACTACAAGCATTGATTGTTAAACTTGATCAGCCTCCTAGTAAGTATCTTTTCACCACATGCATTGTTCTAAGCAGTGCCATGAAATTAAACAGATCTGCTGTGGGTGGGGGTAATGCATGGGAAACCACTTCTAAATCAAGAGCCATGTTGTGGAGCTCAGTGAACCGTTCTTAGCCATATTGAGAAATTCTCATGCAAGTGGGCTTTGTTTTTAAGATAACTCAGAAATGTATTCTGGTGTTTGTCTGAAATGAACAAGAGAGCATTAATACAGGTTTTACTCTAAATAATAGCAAAGTTATACCTTTTATTTTCCAGATTTGCTCGGATGTTCTTTGACTGCTTGTATGATGAAGACGTGATCTCAGAGGACGCATTCTACAAATGGGAGGTTAGCAAGGACCCAAGCGAGCTGGAGGGAAAGGGCGTGGCTCTGAAATCGGTCACTGCCTTTTTCACATGGCTACGAGAAGCAGAGGAGGAATCGGAAGACAATTAATTAGGAGGAGAGACTTGCCAATCAGTGCAGAAAGGCCAATTGCGAAAAAAAAAAAAAAAGAAATTCAATTAAAACAAATGTATAAAAAATTCAACATATATGCACAGATAGGAATGCAAAATTCAATCATGGTGAAGATTCATGGTACGTTTCTGAAAATGCAACCATTTGAGTTAATTCATGGGCGGGAGCACTAAAGTATATGTATTATTTATAGAACGTTTTGTTTAAATTTTAAACTTTTGTTACTTTTAAGACTCGTTTTTTTTATTTTGGTTTGTTTTGCTGCAAAATAAATAGGTTCTGAACTCTTTAATTTATTATTTTTAAGGACTGCAAATAACAGATTTATTTAACTTTTGCAGGCTCTTGGGACATTGACATCAAAATTGTATATTAAATACTCCCCTGATTTCCAGACTGTTTTGGATGAAAACAGGGTATCACAAATGCTTTTTCTTGGGGGTGGTTGAGGGGAGGGGAAGGAAGAGAAGGGGGTGGTGATGCATAAAATGATGTCACAAGTTAAAGGTTATTATTAAATAACCATTAAATCTCTTCCTGTCTGCTTTTGCTTGCTCTCTGTGAAATGTATATACTCCTCCTGAAAAGAATACAATGCATTCAGGAAACAGTAAAGACCGCAAGAATTTCCAGTAAACAGCAACAAGAAAAAACATACACACAGCAACTTGTACAAACTCCAAATGGCTTAAAGGTTGCTGAAGAAAAGTGCTTGTAATACTTCAAAATTATAGAGCAAATTTAAAGCTTGTAAATACATTAAAGAAAAAGATATTTAAAAATCCATACACAACGGTGTTGTCCATTTCTTGGCCCCTTTGTAAGAAAAGGACATGTGTGATTTTCTGCTGGGTTTTGATTGGGTATAAAAGTCAAGATGGCCTGATCAGCCATATTTTTTACCGTCGGAGCGGACCAGTGTATTCAGTACCCAGGCTTACTCATGGATTACTGCAAGGGGAAAACCAGAGTAGGATGGAACTTCAGTCTCCGTTCTACCCAGGAAAAATCTGAATACTGAACCACTTTCCAATGCTGCTGTCTTTTAAAAGAGGCTTTCCTTTTGGATGAATTGAAATGGATGTGTAAATCATATAGCGAAATAAAGAGGAAGCACTGTAGTTGGTGTTTTTGTAGGTCAACTTAATGATGATTCCACTTTATTACAGAAAACTACTTTGCCACTACTGTACAAAAGCAAAGGCACGTTTTCATACAAATAATAGTGCAAAACTAGCAAGAAACCTCTAAAAATGAGCCTTCTGAATAGGGCCTTTTAATGTTTGAGAGGCTGTGCTCCACATTGAGAAAATAAGACAAGATGGCATGTCTGAGGTGTTTTTATTGGTATATAAGACACCCAGGCTAAATGCAATGATTCATACCATTCAATTGAGCTATTTTCACTTTGTTAAAAAGAAAAAATAAGTTTATAAGAGTACTTTTTCTGATCTCAATTGTTTGTTTTATCAGCAGGATGATTGTCAGATGTTTAAAACCAGGTATCAGCTAAATTAACCAAACAGTTACATTTTAAGCCAGGTTAAATAGCCATATAGAACAGGAAAGTACTGTATTGTATGCACAATATAACAATTGTGTTTTTGTTGTAATTGCCACATTCTTTATTTCCCATGTGTTTTTTACATGCATCTGACCGCAGTTTGTATATTTTTATTATGAATGAACTGCAAAGATATATCTTTTTTTTTTTTAATGAACTGTAATCTTACTGCCCTCTATAAATAAGCATTTACAAAGGAAGAACTTCAGGTTAAATCATGGTTTCTGTAGTATTTTGTAATACATATGCACTGCGCAGATTATTTGAATGTGTTTTAAAATGGTCTCTCATTAGCCTTGGATCACCTCTTTTTGTTTTCTCTCTAAATGCCTAAAGATAGATTTATATCATCGGCGCAGCACTAGCCAGTTGAACTTGTAAACGTTCTCCTGCTGGCTTCTTCAGTCACTTATATGGTGGTTGTTGAAAGGCTGTTTATTTTGCTAATTGGGTTGGGATGAAGGGTTGTGTTTTCAGAATTTAATTTTAGAAACCGAGATTGAGTGTCAAAAATCTTGATTTTAGGTAACTATTAATTTTGCATTAGTCTCATTGTGTCAAGCAGCTGAGAGAACTGGAATTGATGATCTAATTCCTGAAAACAAGTACCGATAACTGCCTGGAAAGAATATTCTTATTGAGGGTGTCAGAATAAGGGGATGTATGGAGGATCTATCTGTCTATGTCACACTTAAGTTTGCAAATGTACATACTGTGGATGTAGGTCATGGTGAACTATTTTTTTCATGATACTGCTCGCTCTAATTTTGTATTTGCAGATGTATGTATGTAACAGAAATACTAATACAATAATATACTCCTGTACAAGTACACCAAGTAAAACAATGAAAGCATGTAAGTGGTATTTCATGACATACTGTACTACTCTACAACCTCCGCTCTCAGTCCGTTCACAATACAATTTGGACTAGATTCTCAACACTCTTTACGTCAATGTTGTATTAATGAGGATTTGAAGTAAATAGCTAGATGCATTTCCCCAAATTATCCTTGATGCAATACTGTAATTAATAAGCATGGCAAATAATTATCTAAGGCTGCCATACCAATCAGCGAACAGAAGACACATACTGTAACAGGATATTAAACAGGTAAGAAATTCAAGATAAGGAATAAATAGATATCAATGTTGTAGACCTCCTCGTCTTCTGGGAATTGCAAGATCATTTCAAAATTGCGAGGGCTTGTTTGGCATGTGGGTATCAATCCGTGGCGGGCTTGACTCTGCATGAAAATACCATGGCTGGCTGGCCCAGTTTGTGTTCCCCAGTTGAGGTTGCTCATTTTTACAGCAGTGCAACACAATGTGCGATTCAGAACCCAATATACACCACTATAGGAATACATTGCCGTCAACTAGGCAGCTGCTTGACAAGGTGAATAAACCCTTCTGTCAACAATCCTAGAATAACTGGGTGGTTTTTTGTTTATTTGTCACAACATTATAAATGAACTCAACACCCACAATCCTAACGTAAGAACACATTCATTTCAACAGTAATTACAGGAAGGTTGGCTTTGAGTATCCAATTAAGAGAATAAATATTTGCAGGACCGGATGATTAATGTGACATGAACAGGAATAAATCGAATTTGTCTGTTGCCACATTCTTATTTTTCCATGTGTGGCGAATCCTACGTAGGTTCACTTGTGCATTTTTTCACATTTTAAGGTCATTCAACCAGCTTCAGTATGTTGTTTAGCATAATGTGACGTGATAAAAGTACAATATGATATTGTTTATAGATGGCACTCGCATAGGAAAACATGACCATCTTAAAAATTGCACAAAAGGCCTATGATTCAATACACATGGGAGGGAATAATATCAATAGACAAGTTAATTTCTGCAATTTAACCCTTTGGTTTATTCCATTTATAGGTGAACCAACTTAGTAAATGTTTTATTTTGGCCGTCACTTTTACACAAAATTGCTGTCTTATAAACCCTTGTCCTTTTCTGAAAGGAATGAAAATAAATGTAATGGTATAGTACCGGTAAGAAACAACAGGTCCTGCTGGAAAAGTACATCTATTATTCTGAGTCATTTTTGCTCGGTTTTACTAGTAGGTATTCATTTCAGAGTTTCCCTGTGCACAAAAACATGCGTCGGAACACCATGTGGAAATGTACTGTGATACCTGTTTATCAATTGGTGGTAGTTGTTAGCTGTTCATTTATATTTTTAATGGTACTGATAGTGAAGCGTTAAGCAGTGACTCATAGTACTACCCCACCCACAAATGTACTGCTAACATTATTGAATAACCAGTTTAAAGAGACGGGCGTCGAACCCTGAGTGAATTAAACAGACACTTGAAAAGTGTTGAGTGATGCTTTGAGCATTCCCATAGTACTAGGACTGTGTTAATCATCAATTCGTTAAGAATTCTCTGCAGTCATCACATGCAGCATACTGAACACAAGTATTGCATTGGTATAATGAGTGTCATTGCATAGTTCCTGCCTTTTGAAAGTCTGACTTTGTACAGAATGTTTTCTAAATGAATGACTCCTGCCCAGTAATCAGGTGTTGTGGGTATCAAATCGTTCCATATCATTCAACAGTGTGTGCAATATTTTGCAGAGAAATTCAAGACCCTTTACAGTTTGTTGATGGACAAGTTCTGAAGAATTTCTGGACTGCCAGAGTATGTGTGGAAAGAAGCAGAGACACAAGTTGAATCAGAACGGCAGCACCACAGCGGTGTACCACCGGATGGACGTGTTATGGGCATTTCTGTTTACATTAAAGGTCCCTGGATCAGCAACGTTTCGATTTCCCCGTCTGTCTCATATCATAGCACGCCTATGTCGTCCCTCATAATAACGCTGATGAAGAACGACTTTTTAGCCAAGTTTGCAAAAACAAGACAGAGTTTCGACCAAGCTTGTATATTGACAGAACAAAGTTCCATCATTACCGTAAAAGGTAAACAGCAACCACCCGTGTTACAATTTCCATTGAGACACAGAACTTTTACAGAGGGTAAACGTAAATGTGGTAACTGGTTTTGAGCGGCATCTAGTGGACTTTTGATTAACTGCATTGGAGGGTGCTTACGTTTCTCTTCGTTTGACCACAATATGCTACGTTGTTGTTTCTTTGGTTTGGGAAATTAATCATAGGAAGGCGTTAAAAGGATGAAAAGTGGGAGCAGTTGTGTATTACACGATGTTGATTCCTTAACTTGTTCAAAATCATGAATACTTCCCTTGTTCTTGCTGATATTTTCCAGTTTATGTATGTATGTGTGTTATATATATATATATATATATATATATATATATATATATATATATATATATATATATATATATATTGTGCAAGTTTCTGATCATCGATAGGCTGTAGTTTGCTAGCGATCATTGTTACTAGGGCGTTGACGGTTTATAGCACCTGTGACGTCACTTATTTAGTATTCAGATATAATCTCACGCATTGCAGTTTTCAAGACTTGTGATCGCTGCATTATGTGGTAACGACATCACAAGCACATTCATAGATTTGAATAGAAATAAATGTGTAGTTACCATGCCATCAAAAACCTAAGACCTACACTGTTTTCAAACATACCTAAACGTTGGGAAGTTGGCTCTTTTGTGCAAACACTTAATTATATTGCACAATGATAATGACAGCTGCTACCGCTAAAACAGCGAGGAAAATAATAACCGACGTAATGCACGCCAATTTTTTATTTTAAAAACGTAATTGTGATATAAATAAGCTATGTCAGCCTCGACTTATAAAGTCTAATTTTAATTAGTAAAATTAGAGGTTTTATTCATTAACAGAATGTCGTGCATTTGCAAATAAATAATAATACAGCGGTAGAACAACCAAAGGCAGGCATGAAACCGTCCTCTTATTCTCGCCCTGACCACATGACGTGTTGTCTGCGCTGGGAGGGAGGCGGGGCAGGCAGTGGAGCTGGGAAAAAAAAAAAAAAACCTAAATAAAGGCGAGAGGACCGTTTCAAATACAAATATACACACCAATCAAGAAAGAAGGTAAGGGAAAAATAAGTGTAACTTGCAAGTGCAGTGAAAAGAAACAAAACGTGGAGAAATTGGTTGCTTTTCCTTTTTATTCTTGCAAAAGCACCCTATTTTGCATTGCAACTTAGTGTTAAAACCCCTCGGCTCACTGCAGCGCCATTACTGTATAGGTTCAATTGACAAAATGGCCAGGTTTTTTTTTTTGAGGAGGGAGGGGGGGAAAAGACTGTAGACAGTTTACTTTATATTGTTCCTATGAATTTAAGCTACACTGAGACGCTGTTAATGTTGTTAAACAATGGCGAGTCCTATATAAATGCAGTGTTCGGGCTGTGCATAGGAAAGAGGGTTACGTTTGTGAAGTACTATTCCTGCTGATTAAACGGTGTTTGTGTTTGAATGAGTCGCCTGGATTTTTTTCTCTTTTTTTGTTTTTGCTGAGGCCCCACTTAGAGACGCTCGCACTGCGCATGCGCGTTGTGGTGCAACGTTGCTTTATCGGTTTGATTTATGTTTGAAAATTGGAAGTTACAGTAAAACACCATACCTCGTTAACCAGTTGAGCTAGTTATGTTATAACATATTTTAAACAAATACACATTTACAATGGCTATATACAAACAAATAAGTCCTATTTTTTGTAAAAATAAATACATACAAAAATAAACGTTATATTGGTTCATTATTACTCCACGAGATGACATTTCTTTATAGCTCAACTTTTTCAAATAAGTTCACTATTTTTACCCTCCTCAGGATCTTTCACGGCTTTACCTGCTTTGAGGCCTTTGTGTTCACCCAACGAATGCTTTACACTCACCCGAGCCCTGAATGAACTTCCTTGTGTATGTAGGGCCCTCATTGGAATAAGCGTGCTCATTGAGAACAGGGAATAGGGTTTGTGAGTGTATTTCTGTTTGAGCAGAGTCGTCTTTTAAAGCACATCAGTACAGTATTTAGATCCACTGCTCTTTACATTTGAATATATCCCAATGTCTTGTTCTACCATATTTGCTATGTCTTTGAATTATTCCAGCTGCAAGTTCTGTTCCACCCACCAGCCATGCCAATCCATTGCCCGCAGGGACGCCCTCCCAGGAAGCGGCACCCAAGAACCCTCCTGCAGCAGGTACAGTGGGGCTGGGCAATCTCACTTGCCCTGTCCTGTGTGAGCTAACTACAGCGTCCCAGCAATCCGGCAAACATGCGTTTTAAAGCGGGTGTAAGGCACACTGTGATACCTGGAAACTGCAACACCTGAAGGAATGCTTGACTTGCTATGCCACTGCATATATATGTGTGGCTACGTCTAAATAGAATGTAGGCAGTAGATGGCACTGTTGTAATGCATGAAACCAAATAATTGTCCACACTTACAAGCTCAATTTGACAAGAAGGCCCATACAAATTGCACCATGGCTGCGTTTAATCTCAGTATTTGATCTGGTCCATGGATATTCATTCTGGTCCCTTCATACATTTTGAAAACAGGAACGCCAACTAATTACCTGCAGGTTTAGTAGTGTTAACAGCAGTGCATCTATCCAATGCAAACTAGCACACACAAAAAGGGGTTAACACAATATGAATGACCGTTAAGGGCAAGTCTTTAGACCCCTAATTTACTTCAGTTCAGGTCTCTCAGTATTAGAAGTATGTTATTCCTTTACTTTGTCTCTCATACGTTTTTTTTTTTTTCAGTACAACACTGTTTTAAGGAATGTACACTTTAGTTACACAAGCTGGAATGTTGGTTTTCAGGGATGGAAATAAGACTCATATTGCATAGCAGTTTCACCCATTCCAGGTTTTAATATGAGCTTGATTAGCCACAGTGTACAGCTATGGCCAAAAGTTTTGCATCGCCTAGAATTTTAGGATTGAGAAATAATTGAAAACTACAAAGTGGTATGTAATTCAATATGTTAACATAACATTATTAAGCATGTTTCATTTGACTTTATGAAGCAAAATTAGTTAATTCTATTGGGTGATGCAAAACATTTTGCCATAGATATATAGGTAACCAGCTGTCCTATTAAAGTCGTAGTAAATATATAGTACCTGGAATGGATGAAACTGCTATACATTGGGGCTTAGTCCCTAGCTTGTGTCCTTGTCAGTGTGGCACAGCCAGTAAGGATCTCAAGTTGAAGCCCTGTGTTGACAGGCACCTGGTTTTCTGTGTGCAGATGCGGACGCCAGCTCTGAGGAGTCTGTCTCCAGCGGGGAAGAGCATGAGAACGAGGCCCCGCAGCGGCTCAGCCACAGGAGGAGGAGGTGAAGCAAGAGAACGAGAAAGCTGAAACAGAGGAGGAGAAAAAGAGGAGGAGAAGCCTGCTGAGGAGCAGAAGAAAGAGTAACGTGCCTTTTTTATTTAAGTTTTACAGCTGCAGTACAGTAAACCTGCAGACCATAACTGCACTTTTCCCTGATATTAATGTCTATACGTTCAAGTTACCCACTGCACTGGCAAATGCAATTCGTCATTCTCAATTTCCCCATAAGACCGGGCATCTCATGGTTCTGTCCTGTTAAATATCTCTGAATATCATTGCAGTGACAAAGATGTCGTCAAGGAGAAGGAGAAGAAAGTGAAGAAGACGATTCCTGCCTGGGCCACCATGTCGGCCAAACAGCTGGCCCGCTCCCAGAAGCATGCACAAGTCACCTTGTTCGTGCGGCCCAAGATGGATGCCATCCTCACAGAGGCCATCCAGGTGCGAGCCCCTCTAACCCCATCCCGTTGAGCAGCCCACCATATAAGTACAGTTTGCTGTGTAGTGAAATGGTTAGCTGTGAATGCACTGTAAAAGCGTTGTATGACACTGTAGAATTTTGCTTCATAAAGTCGAATGAAACCTGCTGAGTAATGTTAAATTAACATATTGAATTACATACCACTTTGTAGTTTTTGTTTGTATTGCTTTTTAATAAAATAGCCTTTAGTGCTGCTTGCTGATCTAGGGACCCACCTGATTAATCCTGTGATTCATTTCAGGCCTGTTTTCAGAAGTCTGGTGCCTCTGCATTTGCCATCAAGAAGTACATTGTTCACAAGTACCCATCACTGGAGCTGGATAAGAGGGCTACCTGCTGAAACAAGCCCTGAAGCGAGAGCTGCAGAGGGGGCTGTAAGACAGGTGGGCTGGGGACACAGTGCATACCAATATAACGACATGTAGCGTGCACACAAACATTCACAGCCATGTATCTTATTCTAAAAAGAAAGTAGTCTAGTCTTTCTTACTTACTCAAGACTTGTTTTGGTCACACCGTCAGATGGTTGTGTGATCTACCATGACCATTTTGCTGTCTTAGTATCAACAGGGTTTTCAACATGTTACATATTTGTCCAGTATGGGGGCATTAGCAATGTTCAGTGTCAAGTTCTATGAAAGAAAGTTTGTTGGGCTGTATGTGTTCACAGTGTTAGCACGTGTAGATTGATTGAACTCTAATTATTTCATCCATATCTATAAAATACTCAATAGCACTACATTTAGAAATACTAAAAAAACAAAAAAAACATAAAATTCAATGCTGATCTTTTTCCATGTGTTGTAGACTTGTTTGAAATGTTTGTTGTTCTTCAGTTTCTTTGTGAGTATTTCTCAATTGAGCTCTGTTAGTAGTGGGTTGACCTCTGGCTCTCTGGTGTGTGGCGGTGTTCACTGTGTGATTCATTGCCCTGCTCCAGGTGAAAGGAAAGGGGTTCTCTGGAAGCTTCACAGTGGTCTCCAGCAATTCCAAGCAGTCACAGAAATCCAGAAAGGTAAGAGAAACAGACAGGATGAGACAGACATTCTTTCACAGTAATTAAGCACAGTAATATATATATATATATATATATATATATATATATATATATATATATATATATATATATATATATATATATATATACAGTACTGTGCAAAAGTTTTAGGCAGGTGTGAAAAATGCTGTAAAGTAAGAATGCTTTCAAAAATAGACATGTTAATAGATTATATTTATCAATTAACTAAATGCAAAGTGAGTGAACAGAAGAAAAATCTAAATCAAATCCATATTTGGTGTGACCACCCTTTGCCTTCAAAACAGCATCAAGCATCAATTCTTCTAGGTACACTTGCACACAGTTTTTGAAGGAACTCGGCAGGTAGGTTGGCCCAAACATCTTGGAGAACTAACCACAGTTCTTCTGTGGATTTAGGCAGCCTCAGTTGCTTCTCTCTCTTCATGTAATCCCAGATAGACTCGATGATGTTGAGATCAGGGCTCTGTGGGGCCATACCATCACTTCCAGGACTCCTTGTTTTTCTTTACACTGAAGATAGTTCTTAATGACTTTCGCTGTATGTTTGGGGTCGTTGTCATGCTGCAGAATAAATTTGGGGCCAATCAGATGCCTCCCTGATGGTATTGCATGATGGATAAGTATCTGCCTGTACTTCTCAGCATTGAGGAGACCATTAATTCTGACCAAATCCCCAACTCCATTTGGAGAAATGCAGCCCCAAACTTGCAAGGAACCTCCACCATGCTTCACTGTTGCCTGCAGACACTCATTCGTATACGCTCTCCAGCCCTTCGCAACAAACTGCCTTCTGCTACAGCCAAATATTACAAATTTTGACTCATCAGTCCAGAGCACCTGCTGCCATTTTTCTGCACCCCAGTTCCTGTGTTTTCGTGCATAGTTGAGTCGCTTGGCCTTGTTTCCATGTCGGAGGTATGGCTTTTGGCCGCAAGTCTTCTATGAAGGCCACTTCTGACCAGAATTCTCCGGACAGTAGATGGGTGTACCAGGGTCCCACTGTTTTCTGCCAGTTCTGAGCTGATGGCACTGCTGGACATCTTCCGATTGCGAAGGGAAGTAAGCATGATGTGTCTTTCATCTGCTGCAGTAAGTTTCCTTGGCCGACCACTGCGTCTACGGTCCTCAACGTTGCCCGTTTCTTTGTGCTTCTTCAAAAGAGCTTGGACAGCACATCTGGAAACCCCTGTCTGCCTTGAAATTTCTGCCTGGGAGAGACCTTGCTGATGCAGTATAACTACCTTGTGTCTTGTTGCTGTGCTCAGTCTTGCCATGGTGTATGACTTTTGACAGTAAACTGTCTTCAGCAACCTCACCTTGTTAGCTGAGTTTGGCTGTTCCTCACCCAGTTTTATTCCTCCTACACAGCTGTTTCTGTTTCAGTTAATGATTGTGTTTCAACCTACATATTGAATTGATGATCATTAGCACCTGTTTGGTATAATTGTTTAATCATACACCTGACTATATGCCTACAAAATCCCTGACTTTGTGCAAGTGTACCTAGAAGAATTGATGCTGTTTTGGGCAAAGGGTGGTCACACCAAATATGGATTTGATTTAGATTTTTCTTCTGTTCACTCACTTTGCATTTAGTTAATTGATAAATATAATCTATTAACATGTCTATTTTTGAAAGCATTCTTACTTTACAGCATTTTTTCACACCTGCCTAAAACTTTTGCACAGTACTGTATATATATATATATATATTTCATCTCCAACCTTGGTCTTTATCAGGGTCTGTGAAACTAGTCTGTATATCTGGATGACATTTTATATGGAATAGACTATAAATAAATATAATAAAATTGCCTTACACTATTGTTACCACTGTATAAAACACTTAAAACTAACAGCTGTATTTCCCATGCATATTTCTGATATTGCTTACTGTTTTAGATATTGTCTAAATGTTTAAACTCGACGCTATTAAAACCCCCAAAACTGAGCCCAGTATTCACTATGAACACCCTGTGCAGTGCTGCTTCTGAAAGCTGGGAAGCTAGGTGCTTCTCCCCTGTATATCGTCCTCTCCTGTGGTTGCTTCTCCTGCAGAAAGGTGGCTCTGCACCAGCCAAGGGGCCAGTGCCTGAGCACACAGAGAAACTGGAGGACACTCTGCCTCTGATCTTCACCCGCCTCTGTGAGCCCAAAGAGGCTTCCTCGTGCTCATCAAAAATACGTGGAGCAGTACTTCCCCAAGCTCATGGTGGAGAGCAGGTAGGGAGCGGTTAGGGATTGGGGTTCAAGCATATTCACAAATATTGTGGTTTGTTTGTTTTTGCCTATAAATTGCCATTTGTAAAACTGAAAAGCCCAGAACAGTAAATCAGTTGAGATTATTATTTTTATTTTTTTTGTGCAAAATAACAACCTGATTCTCAAAACTCCTAAAAGTAACAAATTGGACACAAGGAAAATTGGATTAAAAATGAAGAAAAATAAATGTACCCCATGTGTAACAGGACAGAGTCAGGCGCGAACCGACGGCCCAAGCGAGCATCTAAACCACAATGCAAGAGAGTCGGGCTCGTTTGCAGCTGTGGTTTTAGAGCTTTAACCTCCTCTCCTCTCACTGATAGGGGACTGGACAGAATCTGTAACGGCAGTGTATCACATAACACTGCCTGTTACACATGCTGTTCAGCGACCTTGATAAACAAATTGGGTGAAATTTACAAGACATGTAGGCTTGTGTCTTCAACATATATTTTTTTTTACTACAAGTTTTACCTTGCAATCTTTTGAGTATTTAGAAGTTACCTCAAAATGTGTTAAAATGGCAAACACTTTTGGAGGAGTTCTGCTAAAATACAATTCATCATTTAAGCACGAGGTAGAACTACAACCCAAGTAGAGATCTCCATAAAATGCTTGAATGTGGCTGCATTTGGATGTTTGTTGACTCGGTTATTGTAGATGTATTTCGCATATTCTTGCAGACCCCACATGTTGAAGAACGCTTTGCAGAGAGCTGTAGAGAAGGGACAGCTGGAGCAGTTAACTGGGAAAGGAGCGTCCGGAACCTTCCAGGTGAGCCAAACTGCCTGTCTTATTCACCACTAGAGGGGGATATAGAGGATATAGAGTCCCCAGCTTCAAGAGGCAAGCTTAACGTTGTAAGGGATTTTATTTAAAATGAGTTTTTGGTAGACTTGCAAAGGATGAAAAGTTAAGTTTAGCTTGAGAAGCCAGTTTTAATTCTGAGAGCGGCGTTGGTATATAGAATACATCTCTTTACTCCAGGCTCAGCAATTTGTAGGTCCCTGTCCCAAAATACCCCATCAAATAAGCGTGGGCATTACTTGTACATTTTAAAAGCGGATCTATGCATACTGGCTCCATAATTAATATGCAGTCCTTGAGTTATTGTAATACAACCAGATTCTTCTTTTTGTGCTGTATTGCTGTTTTGGGAAGCTGCTCTCATAGATGTTTTGCAGTTAAAGAAGCTGGGGACAAGCCTCTTCTGAGCGGCGGTCCCTTGAAGACGCCATCCTGTCTGCCATCACTGCCATGAATGAGCCCAAGACCTGCTCCACCACGCACTCAAGAAATTCGTGCTGGAGAACAGCCAGGGAGGCAAGGTCAACCTGCAGGGTGAGCCCACTAACCAACTCCTAGCAAGACCAGGACACTCTTTCTCTAATATTATTGGAATGCATTTCAGCAAACTATAATGTGCACTTACTTTTATTATCCCTAGTGGTAGAATGCATGGTACACAGCAATATTATGGAAGCACATACTGTACATAATGTGTCAGAATCTTGCTGGTCCGACCCAAACCCGCAACCTGCTGCAGCACCGTCTTATCAGCGACCCGACCTGCTTTAATAAGACCTGCAACCCGACCGAACCATAAGTGTTTGTCCTTTACCTATTGCCTGCGTCGACTGGCTCTCTCGCTCTCACATTCACACACAAATATATCTACCATTCTCCACAGATTGAGTTTATACAGTAGGCGATACAGCGTGGTGGCTCGCTCTAGTGGTCTGGATATATTTTAACATTGTAACATATTCACTATCTCTACTTGCTTTACTGTAAAATACCTGTCTCTTCCTTTCGTGTCACCAATTGAAAGGGCTTTACAGAGAAGTACCAAACCCTAATCAGCCTCCTGCTTTAGTGCAGGAAACACCGTACATTTACTTTCTAATACATTATTTGGGAAAGGGTTACAGGCGAGTACACTGAAAGGACATTTAAATTCAGCCCAGAGCCTGACCCAAAAATTACATTTTTGACCCACACCTGAACTGCAAACTGCGAAAAAGTTAACATTCGGATTGTCGGAACATTATATATTTTTACCAGTCGTGTGGGTTAAATGTTGGAACACGAGCTGTCTGAAGCCCTGCTCTCTGGTCTCCACCCCTCTAGTGAACAACTTGAAGAGGACCCTGCGGAGGTGCGAGATGTTTGGCTGGATGGAGCAGATCTCTGGGAAGGGCTTCAGTGGCACCTTCCAGCTCTGCTTCCCCTACTACCCCAGGTAGGGACCAGGAGAGGGGATGGAGGACAGGAGTTCTTGCTAGGGACTGCCTTTCCATTGCCGGTGTCTTCATGCTTGGACAAGCTCCTGTATAGAATTTTAAAGTAATCCTTTCCACCTGCATTGAGAAACTACTTTTTATAGGCTATGTTTAAGATTGCCGTCTCCCACTGATATAATTGAAGGTGCATCTCCTTTTCTAGTAATTGAGTTGTAGGTGCTCCTTTTCTATATTGAGTGTATGATGGCTAACCGTAAAATGTAGATTTGTAGCCGTTGTATTATGTAGTGATATCCCTGCCCCATCTCCTCTTCTGTCAGCCCTACAATCCTGTTCCCTGACAAACACAAGGAGGAGGACTCAGAGTCGGAGGAGGAGGACTCTGAAGAGGAGTCTGAGGAAGAATCTGAGGAGGAGTCTGAGGACGAGCCTCCTCCAAAGAAAAGGTAAAGCAAGCTCCCCAGCGTACAGAGGTGGGGAAACAGCCAGCCTTCAAACCAGCAGACACCGTTTACACACTGTGCAGCAGAGAACTCCAGACTGTTAACCAAGATTGTAGAAAACATATTCACACTGCGAGCAATATGATCATCGGCCCTTAATATCTAAAAGTAGGAACAAGCAAAGAACCAAAAGATCTTCAGCGCAAAAAAGGGGAACCAGTGATAACGCTGCTAGTGCTAATATAAAAATGCATTTAGGGCAAAACGGAAGATGAAGTCGGTTTATGCTGTTGCTGTTTAATACATTTAAATAATCATTGCCATGGCTTTGGTTTAGTGAGCCTCAATGAAACATTGATCGCCTGGTGCCCTATTGGAGCCTCACTTAAATTGTTTTCAGTGGTATTTTTAAAGGCTTTTGTGAAGTCTTTGTTTCTTGCTTTTATTGGTATTACCTGTCCAATATTTATTTAGGAAATTGATTTCTGATTGCACCTCTACTTAAATAAGCTGAGCTGCTTATTCTTCGCTAAAACGTTTTAAAACCTCTTTGCAGGCAGATAAAGAGGCCCCTCCCAAGGTCCGCATCCCTCCACCCCCAAACACCGCAAGCCGCCAGCGAGCAAGAAAAGCGGGGCAGCGCCCAGAAGGTCAGCACGCCAGCTTTCACCCCAGGGCAAAAACCAGCACCTGCCAAAAAGCCACGCCCGCCAAGAAAGTTTCGACCCCTGTCAAGAAAGCAGCCCGCCCCCTAAAGCAGCAGCCACAAAGAAAACAGCCCGCCCCTAAAGCAGCAGCCATAAAGAAAACAGCCCGCCCCTAAAGCACCAGCCATAAAGAAAACAGCCCTGCCCCTAAAGCTGCAGCCCCCGAATAAGCCCAAAACACCAGCGACCAAGAAGATGACGAGCCGAGCCCCAAGAAATCCCGGCGAAGGCGACTCCGGCCAGGTCTCCGTCAAGGGAAACCGGCTGCCCGCAAATCCCTGAGAATGAGGAAGTGATCTGGGGAGACTGCGACCAGTGCAACAGCCGCTTGGAGGGTTAGCAGTGATCTGGAGATCCAGGCTGTCCAGTTGCTAGTGCTTTCCCCTGGTGTTCCTCCCTTTGTTTTGGTAGGCTGTAGGCGTTCAACTCCCCACGCTGTTTATGGGGAATAAAACAGTGTTTTATTCTTTTTATTTTTCTAAAGTTTCTCTCTAACAGTGCTGGAATTCTAAAGCTTCCGTTGGAGTAAAGAGGCCAAGGAAAATCGATCTCACAAGTGGGGATATTTTTGGATTGAAATGTTTATTTAAACCTTAAATCTCTTTTATAAATCCACTGATTTTGTTAGATGTGTGAAATTCATCTATGTAATGTCCATAATCTTCCCCAGGCATTGCTTGACTACTTCTTCGTTCTTTTATTTAGTTTTAGCAGATTTGCCTAAAAACTTCGCTCACATTTGCTACCTAGTGGTGGCTGTATGAGCACACGTTGCTCTGTGGTGTGTATTCGGCTTCGTTTTGTCTTTCTGTTTATTTTTAATAATTTGTATTTGTTTTAAACAAAGTCCATTGGGATATATTTTGCTACCCAAATAAGTCTGTAGTGATTTGGGTATTTTGCTTCTCTTATGATAAAGCAGCTAAAGAATACAATTCTTATAACTCAAATTAAAATACAAGAAATACATAATAATTACCAACATCATACTAGTCATCAACTTTTAATTTGCAAAGTTATTTTAACTGAGACCTCCTGTGGGAGGGACATACCAGAGAACTAGGTATCTGGTTGGCCAAAAGGGCTACGATTCTAAAATCATTTATTTAGTGGGGAGGGAGGAGAAGAAAAAGCACACGTTTTGTGGTAATGTATATTATTTAGTGTTAGCAAATAACGAAAGCGGGAAATAAAATGATTTCAAAATTGTCCTGTAGAATCTGATGTGATAACTTAAAAATAGAGTATAACGAAAACCAGATTTTGTTTTAAGGTTTCTGAGAATTCTTTTGTTACTGTATTAAAAAAAAAAAAAAGCTCTTCTGTGTATTGGTGTATATCTTTGGGTGAAGACTGACAACCTTGTTTTCAATAATCGCTAGAAGAATATTAGTAATCTGCATGCACGTAATGCCCGATGTGGTGCTTTTCTGTAATCATTAATAAATAGTAACTTGTATATATTTGTATTGGTTTCAGTGTTTTGTTTTTAATGCTACTAGATTTGCAATGTTACAGCATTGCAACATCGAACACAGTCAAAGCCTTTTATATAAGCTTCAAAAGGACTGAGCAAAAATCTGTTTACAAGGGAGTTGAGTTTACCAGGAGTTCCCAAATAATTTGGTCAAAATAATCATTAAAACAAGTGCTGATACAACAAATATGTCTGTTTGAAGTCTAGTCCTTAGTATAGCATTGATTACAATAGGGTTGACATTGTAATAATTAAATACATAAGAAAGCTGTAAACATGCACATTGCAGAGTTGCAGGGGTAGAAATTGCTCAGTATGTTACAGATGCAAGCCTAGGGTATTTGTGTTTGGATGTGAAAGTACCTACCAAGCGAATGCTTATAGAGCAAGTCCTTTGTCCTCCTGTCTTGCGCTTGTTGTTTAGACTCTATAATTAATTTACTCTTTCATCACATCCTTCCTGGTAACTTTAAAACTCAGACATTTAAAGCACCCCCTCCGTGCTTCAACACTCACACGTATGGCTTAATTCGAAGTACGTCATGCGTAACCATTATTATGATTAATTGGTCATTTAACAGATGCTTGTATCCAAAGCGACTTACAGAGAAGAGGGGTGAACTGTTCATCAATAACTGCTGCTGAGTCACTTACAATGGACCTCGGTTTTACATTCCTGTGTACTTAGAATTCAGATATGATTCTGAGACCTAGAGGGTCCTGTAACAGGGATGGAAATAAGACTCCCGTTGCATAGTGGTTTTACCCATTCCTGGTTTTACTGTGAGTTTAATAAGACACATGCGCGTGTTACGTATACACCATGGTTAACTGCTTTGCAATATGAGTCTTATTTCCGTTCAAACTGTCATGCTTTGCATGCTGAATCAGATCTTCAGTATACACACACACACACACACAGCCTGGCAACAGCAGTTCACTCCTCCACAAGGAAATTCCAAGCAGAGTGGGACAGACATACTGTCAGGCTTTTGTTAGGAATTGTCTTTCAGAACAGACTTGCAGGTATTTCAACTTCTTGGCTTTCTGTAGCTTTCATTGGCGACCTACACGAGATTATTTGTTTATCAGCTCATGATTACAGCTGTTGGCTGCAGTACAAAGTAATGTTCTTACTCCTCAAACCATTGAACTGCTGCTCAGCTCTTAACCAACGGAAGTAAGGGGAGCAATGGAAATGGTGGGAAACCAAAGTCGTTCAGACCCTGATCACCACTAGTCTTGGACTACCTTACTTGGTACTTTAGGTAAAACTGTCCAATATTACTGTTTTTTTATTACTCTTCGTAAATAAGGATAGTTATTTCCAGTCAAGACTTTCATATCTTTCATTAATAGGTATCGTCTGCTATACCTATATGCATAGTTTGATAACTTCAAAAACACGAACATTCCTGTGCTGTTATAGGTAGGTATTTGAGTTACAGCAGCTACCTGTTGAAATCCATAAACAGTACGTGGATGTGAGATGCAGTTGTGATCTGTGTTTTTAACTTTAACTGATACTGTTAAACTTCTGTCGAGGTTAACGCCCTAATTAACACACCTGGGAAAATGTCAATAGCTTGCAGCTGCCCGACGAGGAAAAGAGCAAACTTATAATGTTGCCCTTCAGAAGGTACACAAGAAAAAGTAACCGTGTTTTTGAAAATATGAAAACGAATCCTTATTTATTTAAACAGAAACAGATTTTTATTAAGAAAAAAAAACCCTGGTTACTGTGTAAAAAAAAACCCGTAATACTCGTAATAACTCCTAGGCACTATATTGTATTTATTTGTTTTCATGTTTGGTACCGATTGCGCTTGTAAATTAAATAAAGAAAATGAATTATAGTTCACAGTACATACAACTATTTCACTATCATTATGAATATTAATATCCTAGTTGAACCAAGTAAAAGTGCGGTTTCTTGCATGACAATTACAGTGTTATGTATAATTTAAGTGTTTTAAATATATATATATATATATATATATATATATATATATATATATATATATATATATATATATATATATATAATCAAACTGTAGTCATGCAGAATTATTTAAATTATCAAGGTTACATTTTGGAAAACAAAACCGAAATGTCATCTTCATAAGTGAAGCATCTGCTGCCGATAATGAATCAACTTGTAACATTCCTAGACGGTGAAATTGAGAAAAACAAACATCCTGCCAAGTACTGCATTGATTGGGAAACACTGGGAAAAACTCATGTTGCACATTTGACTGGAAAGCGATCACTTTAGAGAAAGCGGCGGAGAAAGCAGAAACTAATTTTGGTAAGTGTATTTCATACTGTAAACTGTTATATATCTGCTCAGCTGGATTTGCTAGTTTCGTTAGAAACTCTAAAAGTAACGCATTACTGTAAAATCTAAGTACATTCATTAGATTTTGTGTGTGCTGAATTGAATGTAGTGTGGTGGTCGTTTAGCCGACTGTCTTCCTGGGTGCTCTTGAAGTTGCATTTTATCGCCTTTGCTGGTGAAACATTTTTTTGTATCATTATAAAACTATAACTGTATGGGTCGGCATTAGTAGAATGTAGACATTGATGTAAAAACTAATTAGTAATACTAGTGATTAGTAACCGTGTAATGCTGGTTAGACTCCATGAATGAGTAAAGAATTAAGACCTCTTTGCGCCATTCCAACATACCATACTGTAGGATATGGTTTAATTGACACCTATGCTTTAATAAGAACATAAGAAAGTTTACAAACGAGAGGAGGCCATTCAGCCCATCTTGCTCGTTTGGTTGTTAGTAGCTTATTGATCCCAGAATCTCATCAAGCAGCTTCTTGAAGGATCCCAGGGTGTCAGCTTCAACAACATTACATTTGGGGAGTTGGTTCCAGACCCTCACAATTCTCTGTGTAAAAAGTGCCTCCTATTTTCTGTTCTGAATGCTCCTTTATCTGATCTTCATTTGTGACCCCTGGCCCTTGTTTCTTTCTTCAGGATGAAAAAGTCCCTGGTCGACATTGTCTATACCTTTTAGTGTTTGTAAAGCGTTAACATAATTTTCAACCAATATCCCACTGGATAAGCTACAGCTGTATTTCTTTTAGAGCATTTTACAGCACCGGGTAACCACTCTGGATTGCATCTAGGGAGATGCCTAAAAATGAGTGGCTGATGCAACCCAGGTGCAGTCACTGTAATATAATCTAAACAATCCAGCTGTGGCTTATCCTGGTCAGGCACAGACACAGGCTGACCAGTTCAAGCCTAAAGTAAAATATCTGAAACATTTGTCTACTAGACTTAGTGGGGTCTTTCCAATTGACCTGAACAGTGGCAGATCCAAATACAGCTACTTGAGCAAATAAATATCCCCACAGTACAGCATGGAATGGATCGAACTGCTATGCAATAGGAGTGTTATTTCCACCCTTGTGATGTAATCTTGCAAATAATGGTGTGTTTGCCTTTTAAAGCAGAGCCCAGCCAGGTTGTCAGTTAACACCACCTTCTAATTTCCTTTTGCAAGCCCCATGCAGTAGCACTGTCATGAGCTAACCACAAAAGCATCAGCGTGTCGTTCTTCACAGTGCAGCCACAGCCAGTCGCTGCAGTAGTGGTAATGTTCTCATGCTTTTGCTGGGTTTTTTTTGTTGTTTTTTGTCGGCTTACAGAGTGGAAAGGGGCTGCAGTTCAATAAACTCACTTCTGACTGCAGGAACGAGAGGAGAGAGAAGACATGAGTGAAACTACAGCCAGGAAGACCAGAACCGAGACCAAATTTGCAGAGGTACAGTAAGATCTAAACTCGTGTAGTTAATTTATTTTTAAAGGTCTGTTGCTTGAGCACTCTACTCATTGTCTTCAAAAGATCAGTCTTTTATACCTGGTAACAATACCCCCTGCAATACTCCCTGTACATTGTTGTGGTCGATACAACTTCCTTTGTACTTGTGTTCTTGTGTCTATAGATTAAAATAGCATGTGTTTTTACTGTTTCTTTGTGCTTTCTTTGTGCTTTCTTTACGTAATATCAGTGCCATAAACTAAATGTGTTATATGCCACTAATTAGAATCGGTGGAGATGTTTTAGCGTCTGTGTTATTGTGTGATTAATGCCGTCCTCTGCAACCGTCACCTTCCCCAATCACAAGTTGCTTGGACTGCTTTTTTAGTAGTTGAGCCATTTTATGAAAAAGCGAAATGTGTTCCATTGGATAAGTCCTCAAAAATGTTGGGCTTGCCATTGTTCTTGTTGGTGTAACAAACATACCTTTTCATGGAATAGCCCAGTTGTGTTTCTGAGAGGTTTGACATTTCATAAAGACTTGTGGCACAGAGGTCTTTGCCAAATGCAGTTGGGATAAAGATGGTCCCGTGAGCGGTCACCCACATTCCCCTTTCAGATGATCAATATCTAGCCTTCTACCCATTTTTATCAAGCAGCACATTACTTTGCAAACTGGCGATTCTAAACCATAACAGCATATTGAGCTTATTCATTCATTTTATAATTACAACTGGATGTCTTTCTGTAGTTTTATACCCACTGTGTACGTTATGAGTAATGGTGATAAGGCGTGGATACACGATGGATCCAAGTGGGTGACACAAAAACAATCAATAAGTCATGGAAGGCATAACTGTGCATGATAAAAGAATGCATGATTAACTATTTACTTACGTTGATAGATTAAAGCATTTATTTTTATCTTTACGGGTCAACGTTGCCGTTGCTATGGGGAGCTTTGAATTAAAAACTTGGCCAAGCCATTATTGTGGCGTGGCTGCTGTGAGCTAGCCATTGAATTCTGAAAAATGAATATGCTGTCGAACACCCATATACATAGTTTAAAGTAAAATCAGCTTGTTTAATGACCTAAAAACAACTTGAATTTTCCGTGCACCGCACTGAGAAAGGAACTTAACCTGTTCTATAGGCTTGTCCATATCAGGAACATCTCAAGTGGGTAGAACAGAAACTGGAAGGCCAGTCAGGCCAATCCACAGTGACACTGTTGTCATTCTCGAGGGGATGCCAAGCCACAGTTCCAGGGATCATTGTGTCTGTCACACTAGTGATTTTAGAAACTCTCTAGCTGTGATGACACTTGGTATGGACACTCAGTTAGCATTCAAAAGCCTCACTCACTCCACGCCCCATTCTGTTCCTGGCACACCCAGATAAAATATTGCAAAAACACTTTTTCAATGGGCAGTTCAGACAAAAACATTATAGAGAGACAGCTTGTATCTTCAGTGAAAGCTGGTGTTAAAACAAATGACATTTAGTTTGGTTACCCACTTAGACCCATCAGGTTTCTTTTCTGTGTACTTTTATTCCAAAAAAATACAAAAATTGAATAGGCATACAAATAAATAAATTAACTTTGGTATTGGTTTGATCAACCTATGTTTTACAGTACCAGGAAATCCATCAGCCCCATCCATAGTGCTCTACAACTCTTGGGGGTGGGGGAGCTCTAATCCAGCTCTAACTTACCCCAGCTGGGTATTGGCTGATCAAACTCAGATAGAACAAAAGCTTTGTATTAGGAAACTGAAGAAGAGATGGAAATAAAGTCCCTAATCCCATCAAGCTCTATAAAGAAAAGCCTGTCTGATATAAATACTAGCCCGATGAAAACTCTGCTGAGAAAAGTTATGTATAGGAAGTGTGGTTTTGTGGCCTGGCCTGTGTGCAGGCACACTGCTGGACTTGTGCAGTAGCAGTGCTAGCCTGGCTCTTGTGCTCTCTCCCTGTCTCCCTGCGCAGTATGTGGGCTCCTGTGTGGTGGAGGAATGCTGTCTGGATGAGAAGACCTGGCTGGTATATGAGCTGCTGCGATCCTTCAAGGTAATTCAAATCCCCTGCTGTATGGCACACTATAGAGTGAAATATCTGAAGAACCACGTGTCTAGCTTTATCAAAGTGAGTGTATCTGCTCTGTCACAATTACATTTCACATATCTATTCGAAGGACATTATTTAGCATAGCTCAGATTTTCTATTGTTCACATAACTGAGCACAACAGATTACATTAAAACACAAAGCAGATGTGTAATCTGAAAACCATGAAACTAACGCATGGGTAAAGGCCTTTTGATAAATAGGACCACAGCACAGCACTGATTTATCACTGTTATACTGCAGTTTGTCTGAAAGTCATTGTAGTCCACTGAAAGAGGTAGCTTTTTGAGAGCAAGGCTCGAGCATTCCTGTGAAGCATTGTAAGCAGTGGTTTTAGTACAGGTGTGGTTACTGGGGTCGTCTTTTCAGTTATTCAGTCGTAACAGAACTGCTGACCTCCATAGAAAACAATAGGAGAGCAGTGACACACTTGTGTTCTGTGTATAATATTACCTTCCTGAAATTTTGCACAGACGAGCGAAGACCTTGACCTTTCTTGGTAATGTTTTGAGATTTTTATTTTTGGGGTTTTACCTCTAAGGTCAAAGGTCAAAAACTTAAAGGAGTAACTTCCTTTTGTTTTCTTTCAAATGTATTTTTGTGGATTTGCCGTGTGATTTTCAATGGCAGTGACTATATAAATCGGAGATGGTAGGCTGTAACCTGTTGGGTGATTTGTCACGTTATGACCCGAGCCTGCCTTCCATTGTGCTTCTGACTGCCTATTCAAACCCTGTCCTGGAATAGTCCTCTTTCACATGAGTTGAGTCATTATCTCCAATGCTTACTAACACTTCCAGAAAAGAATGTTTCTGAAAAGACAAGGCTGATATTCTGCAGCGAGGTTGGGAAAGATAATAGCGTCACTCTGTGATGCTCATAGGTGAAGCATTGTTCACTAAAGCCTGTGCAACACTGATATACTTCCCTACTCACGTCAGAAAATCAGAAGCAATTCTTGCTAAAATAGTTAGTAAGAGTGGCAGCCAATGATCCAAGCAGAAGCCTCACAGAAGACATATAGTGTAGATTGTATCCTTTTGATAGACTGTATGTAATATGATATTAGGATGTCTAAAATGAGTGCTTCTCAGGGTTTGTGAAACCAGACGCTAGTGATAATAATATAGCAGCCATTCAGTTCAGTGTTTTCTCCCCAGGACTGCAACAGGCGGAGTGCCGTCACCCTGAAATTCTCCACCAAGGGAGTGAAGGTATACTGACGCAGACGGAGTGGTAAGAGTCCAGCAGTTCATTTCGGTGCTGTAGAGATTGTCTACAAGTAAACTGTAAATATGTGCTTGTGAATGAATAGGAAGAGTTCCGGAAGGAGAAGCGGTAAGTAAGAGTCTTGAGGCATTGATTTCTTTTTAATTTCTTTTTAAAGTCTTTCGCTTTAAAATACTGAATGAGAGAATTGTCCGGATATTCATGCGTATTGATTTTAAAACAGAAGAAACCAGAAAGTTTGTTTTAGATTACAGAAGGGATGGGGATACCTGTGCGCTGCAAAATGAAAAACTCTTTTCTACTGTTTCAGTTTTTGAATCTAAATACACATTAGTCCCGAAGTTTTCGTCTCTTGTATATCAGTGATTGAAGTGTGCTGGCTGGCTGTGGCCTCTCTGCTCCTCTGGTACAGACTCTGCTGATGGCTCACTCCATGAGGAGGATTCTATTCTCCACCTGCCGCCCCTTGGACTCCCAGTTCGCCTTCGTTGCTCACAACCCAGGCTGCTTCCCAGACGAACTGTACTGCCATCTCTTTGTGGGCAGCCAGCCCTGCGAGGTACTTTGCGCTGCCAGCTGTTTAAACCCTGCCACATTTAACATTCAGATTGAATTTCCTTTGATTTGTTTTGTAGAAAACCCTCTCATTGCTTGTAGATAATTTGAGAAAGTTTCCACTGAAAGTTCTGACCTGGGTTTTGTCCAATCACAGACCTGGTTTTTGTTCTGACCTTGTTTCTATCCAATCACCGGTGCAGATTTTGTTCTGACCTGGTTTCTGTCCAATCACCAGCCTAGGTTTTGATTGAACTTGATTTCTGTCCAATTGCAGGCCCGGGTGTTGAACCTGCTCCTCTGCCGAGCCTTCCAGCTGGCTTACCTGGAGAAGCACCCGGAGCAGGCAGAGAGTGAGGAGACAGCGTCCGGACTGGAGGACCTTCCAGAGGGCATCCCTCCCCTGCCCTCCCTCATCGCTGACGGGGTCTCCCTCAGCGTCAGCGCCCTGGTGTCCTTCCGCAGGGCCCCCTTTCAGGGAGAGCTCATACCTGATAAAATGGTGAGACGCCGGCACCTCGGGATACCTGCCAAAGAGCCTTCTAGCTTCACACAACCCTCCTCCAATGGAGCTACTTAGTAAACCAGAGGAGCTGTAGGGTACTTTAACTATAGTTTGCTTTAAGTCAGATGCAAATGTCTCTTTTTCTGGGGATATGCATGAATACATAGTTAAGCTATGATATTTACAGATTTGTGTAATGTAATTTATTATTCTTTATCATTCTCAGGCAGATAAGAAGCTAAGCGTTCCTGCTGTGAGTCCTGCCTGCTCCCCGGCGCTGGTCCGCAAGAAAGCGATCCGAACAAAGTCCTCCGCCGAGGCGTTCCGCTCCTTCACCTGCGACTCACAGACACACCGCTCCATCCAGGAAAAGTGTAAGGATCACTGGGACTGCGCCACTTCCTTTTATTGTGGATCCTAGTCACAAAGCTTTAACGGCACACATAACATCTCTTAAAAGCAGACTGAAAAAACCTATGAGGCAAAGCTTTGAGAATAGAGTCTTTCAGCAACATTCACATGTTTTAGCAGCTAATTCGATTGAACTGTAAAGACAGGTCATATTTAAGTCTGTGATCTATTTCAATGTCTTTGTTTCTGATCAGCTGCATCAAGCACTGTTTGACGTACCGTTTTAGTTTTTTCGTCATGTTTTTGTTTGAATGCTTGCTTGTTTTGTAACAAATCTTGTGAGCCTTTTACCTTCTAAACTCCATGTTGAATGGATCTGAAAATGTGTATTCTCTGGGGAACAAAACAGGCGCAGATATTTTAAACATACTCTCCTGTCCCCGTCCCCAAAAACTTTTTCGATAAGCTGCATTAAACAATCTGGAGTGCAGGCAGGCTAGAAGCCAAGTTATCCAATGAAATGGCAAAGCCTAGAAGACTTCTTGCACACTTACCAGGTATCATGGTGTTTCAGTGAAGAACCTTTTCTTCTAACATGTGACTGATTTTAATTAAAGCATTTTAGGCACTCTTCAAAAACATGCACAGAAAAGGTCAGGGACCAAGGCTAAAGCATTGCATTGTATTAAAATGCTTTCCGCACCTCTAATGAGGTTTGAGGCGCTGAAGATGACCTGTTCACCTGCACCAGTAATATTGTATTTGCCCCTCGCTCACATCACTCTGCCTGTACTTCCAGTGAACCGGGGTGGAGGAGTTTGGATTTTCAGGTGGGAAAATCCTTCTCCCTGTCAGAAACCCAGGACATCCTCACAGAAGCTGTGTGGTCCTTTGCAGGGATTCACAGGTCAGTGACCCTGATGTAATGCATCTGTTACTCCTCTCCAGCCCTATTGCTCAGCAATGAAGCTGACAAAATACAAAAAGAGATTGCACGGTTTAATCCACGCCTGCCTGAGTGACATTATTATTATTATTATTATTATTATTATTATTATTATTATTATTATTATTATTATTATTATTATTGCTAGTAATAACAATGATAATAATGGTATCTATTTTAATTTTATACATACAGTGCTTCCTCTCTCGCTGTGACTAACTTACTAGTTTTTGATAGTATAATTTACTATTAGTTTAACTTTTTTATTCCAATTTAATTTATTTATTTTAATTGTTCTAGTTTTACAAACTTTTTTTTCTTAGTTTTTCAACTTGTATAACTAAACCCAAATTAGTATCTCTTTTTTTTTAACTTTGTTTTATTAAATTCTGTATTGGACTCTTTTTAATTGAATGGTTTAATTGTTCTTTTTTGGGTGTGTGAAGTGCTTTGGGATCCTGAAGCACTATAGAAATGTGAATTGTTTTTGTATTAAATATGTATACCTCTGCCCCTGCCCCCACCCCCACACCCCCCACACTCTCTTCAAACCTGCTTGTCACTATTACTGTACATCACTCTGCAAGAGAAAGCAAAGCATAACTCAAAACGGTGTTGTCTTTGTTCAAAATTGTCTTTTGTTTTTGATATAGAACAGGAAATGCTTACAGGGTAGATATTTTCAGCATGGGCTCCTATGGTAACCCCCACACAGTCCTTCTGGCTGCCACTGTAGAGAAGCAGCTAGAGTCTGAAACTGACAATCCCCTTTAATTACACACTCTGCACAGGATCTCAGGGTGTGAAAATAACATGAATCATCTGCTTGTAATGTTCGATCCTCAACTGTAATCTTGCTGTTGCTTTAACTAAGTGCAATTTAACAGTGAAACCGAGAAGTGGACACTTAAGACTTACAAACCTTTGCAGAACGCATAGTTTAAATTGAAGCCCGAAGCTCCAGTGCTCTTGTCTATGAATTCACACTTGATAGAGCTGATGTACTTTATCTAAAAACTCTCCAAAAGTTTATTTTTATTTTAAATAACCCCCAAGCCTTATAGAATCAGTTGAGAATGGTTTAATAAATTCAAAGGCAATGTAGATGGCTAGATAAAGTAGCTGCTGCTTCCTGGTAACTGATCACCCAGCTCAGGATACCAGGATACAGCAATCTTTATATGAAATAACTGGGTATCTATAATATACGTAAAAAACAAACAAACAGTAAGTTAAGTACAGCCATGGCCAAAAGTTTTTCATCACCTAGAATTTTAGGATTGAGGCATAAAAATATATATACAGTACTGTGCAAAAGTTTTAGGCAGGTGTGAAAAATGCTGTAAAGTAAGAATGCTTTCAAAATAGACATGTTAATAGATTATATTTATCAATTAACTAAATGCAAAGTGAGTGAACAGAAGAAAAATCTAAATCAAATCCATATTTGGTGTGACCACCCTTTGCCTTCAAAACAGCATCAAGCATCAATTCTTCTAGGTACACTTGCACACAGTTTTGAAGGAACTCGGCAGGTAGGTTGGCCCAAACATCTTGGAGAACTAACCACAGTTCTTCTGTGGATTTAGGCAGCCTCAGTTGCTTCTCTCTCTTCATGTAATCCCAGACAGACTCGATGATGTTGAGATCAGGGCTCTGTGGGGCCATACCATCACTTCCAGGACTCCTTGTTCTTCTTCACGCTGAAGATAGTTCTTAATGACTTTCGCTGTATGTTTGGGGTCGCTGTCATGCTGCAGAATAAATTTAGGGCCAATCAGATGCCTCCCTGATGGTATTGCATGATGGATAAGTATCTGCCTGTACTTCTCAGCATTGAGGAGACCATTAATTCTGACCAAATCCCCAACTCCATTTGCAGAAATGCAGCCCCAAACTTGCAAGGAACCTCCACCATGCTTCACTGTTGCCTGCAGACACTCATTCGTGTATGCTCTCCAGCCCTTCGGCGAACAAACTGCCTTCTGCTACAGCCAAATATTTCAAATTTTGACTCATCAGTCCAGAGCACCTGCTGTCATTTTTCTGCACCCCAGTTCCTGTGTTTTCGTGCATAGTTGAGTCGCTTGGCCTTGTTTCCACGTTGGAGGTATGGCTTTTGGCCGCAAGTCTTCCATGACGGCCACTTCTGACCAGACTTCTCCGGACAGTAGATGGGTGTACCAGGGTCCCACTGTTTTCTGCCAGTTCTGAGCTGATGGCACTGCTGGACATCTTCCGATTGTGAAGGGAAGTAAGCATGATGTGTCTTTCATCTGCTGCAGTAAGTTTCCTTGGCCAACCACTGCGTCTCACGGTCCTCAACGTTGCCCGTTTCTTTGTGCTTCTTCAAAGAGCTTGGACAGCACATCTGGAAACCCCTGTCTGCCTTGAAATTTCTGCCTGGGAGAGACCTTGCTGATGCAGTATAACTACCTTGTGTCTTGTTGCTGTGCTCAGTCTTGCCATGGTGTATGACTTTTGACAGTAAACTGTCTTCAGCAACCTCACCTTGTTAGCTGAGTTTGGCTGTTCCTCACCCAGTTTTATTCCTCCTACACAGCTGTTTCTGTTTCAGTTAATGATTGTGTTTCAACCTACATATTGAATTGATGATCATTAGCACCTGTTTGGTATAATTGTTTAATCATACACCTGACTATATGCCTACAAAATCCCTGACTTTGTGCAAGTGTACCTAGAAGAATTGATGCTGTTTTGAAGGCAAAGGGTGGTCACACCAAATATGGATTTGATTTAGATTTTTCTTCTGTTCACTCACTTTGCATTTAGTTAATTGATAAATATAATCTATTAACATGTCTATTTTTGAAAGCATTCTTACTTTACAGCATTTTTTCACACCTGCCTAAAACTTTTGCACAGTACTGTATATATGAACATAACATGATCTTTTTATTTAACATCATTTTTGAGATTTTGAATTTTTTCAATGGAAAACTACAACGCAGTATGCAATTCAATATGTTAACGTAACATTATTCAGCAGGTTTCATTGACTGAGCTCATCTGCACATTAGTAGCCAGATGAGGGTCATAGCTGTTAATTGGGCAAATTCAAGCTGCTGTTTCGTCAACTATTTCACTTGGAATGGTAAATTAGCCAATATCAATGACTCTCACCTCCAGAGAGAACCAAAATATTCTCATCGCAATAAAAGGGGAACGGTAAATATTTTTAATGGAGCTAAGCACAGGTAAGCAATGGATTGTGTGTGTAAACAACCCTGTGCTTGTGTTGCAGGGACAGCAGCTCTTCACTCCTCCACAAAGACATCCTGGGAGCATTCCTGCTGTGGCAGAACCCCAACTCTTCCAAGTCCTGGTCCCTGTCTGTCCACCCCTTCGCCTGCAGGGATACCAGATCGACAGGAACCCAAATGGGAACTACATCCTGAAGGTAAAGGGCATACAGGGCCAGGGTTATAGCCTGGAGTGATTTTCTGTCTTGAAAATCAGCAGCTCCACTATGAATTTAATAAGTGTACAGTATCAACGATTTAAACAGAAATCATATTATTGGTTTTATGCTGTTTACATATTTTAATTTAAAGAATCGATTCGAGTCAGGCATTACCAAAGGAAGGTAAACAAGCTCTCATTTAGCTAAAGATGCGTTTCCCAAAAGTTTTAGCAGGCATAGGATACCCTTCAGCGTGTCTCTTTTTTGATAAATTTCTTCTCTTTTTCTATCTCAGCACCTCCAAAACGAATTCAATAGCATAGAAGCCTTAATCGACCACTTCACAGAGGTCAAGGGGAGCTGCTGTGTTCCCTAAATTCTGCCCGCCTAAACCACTGCTACTGAGGGGACGGACTTGCATGCGAGGCCCAGGCTCCAGCCTACAACAGGCCACAGATAAACGTGCGGTGGATTCGAACACGCAGAAGAGCCTCTGAGCCTGAGGCAGCATTAAATATTGAGAACCTTGCAGACCTGACATTTAACAAGGCATGGAGGCTGGAGACCTGAGAAACCTGGGGAACTAGATATCATAGTGATATCTGCTTGCCTCTCAATATAAAGCATTTTAAACGGTGCTTATGGTGTCTCCTTCCTGGATTGACATTGGACAAGCACTGGAGAGAGTGTTCTTGTTTCTGTAATCTTGGTTGGGGGTGGTTGCCCATGACCATAGATGATTTATATCATGGGCTTCTTCCAGCTTGTTTCAAAGTTGGTTCATTAACCACTGAGCTGTCCAGCTCTGGGCTTCTCAGACGCCACTGCCTAGTACAGTATGGCTCTTGCTGGAAGAAGTGGGAATCTGTGTGGAACATAGCCCTGGTCATGACTGGCAGCTGGTGAGATTCAACGTAGAGCACTATTGGTTTGAAGCATCCACACCATTGTGGAGTCTGTTTTAATGATCTAAGCCAGGGGTCTCCAACCCTGGTCCGGGAGAGCCCCTATCCTGCAGGTTTTATAGATGTCTTTACATCATCAGTGGCTAAAGATCTGGAACACCTGTTAATCTTGACTAATTAAGCCAATAATGGGTTCAATTAAGTAAGCGAGAGCTCGGTTGAAACGAAAACCAGCAGCCCCAGTTGCTCTCCAGGACCAGGGTTGGAGAGCCCTGATCCAAGCAAAAAGCAATCCTCCTGGTGATTACTCCCAGGCCTGATTCAATGGCCCACTTTAATAACATTACTACGTACCATAAATAAGAGGTCCCTGAAAAAGCAGGTTTTAGTCTGGCAGTATTTAGGTCTGCCGCTGTTCATATAATTAAACTAGACGTGTGTATTTCTTGTCTGCATGCAAGGACACTATAGCACTAAAATGTGGTGAATGGTGGATAGCACTACTGTTGAGCTTTTGTGGCACTTTTATAAAAGGAACGTAAATGTCTGTTAAAATTCAAATATATTAGCTGATATCTATGTGACTATTTGTTTTATGACTTTTGTAATTGTTAATAAAGTTGTTGTTTTTGTAGTTTTTTTTTTACTTCGTTTTATTTGTTTCTGTCCTCATCAGTTTATTTACTATAGTCTGTCAGAATACCACTGTCTGCACCTCCCTCTCCCTCTTACTAAAATGATGGCGTTACAGTATTAGTGCTTTAACATGTATCCCATTTGGCCACCAGAGGGCACTTTAGCTAAATTTAAGTAATATACTCAACAACAAAAAGGTTTGCACTGGTGGTTATTGGATGCAATAACTTAAATGAAGTTGAATGTATCAACCACAGATGTTGATATAACATACCAAAGTTTTCACGATTTCCATTACACGAGAGTAGATGTTAAAACTTCATGCTGATTTGAACTCGGCTCTCGCCAAGACAAGCACCAACTAAGACGCAGCTTCACAGTAAACTAATGTGATCCATAGGTGTCTCCATTCATTTGCGCTTCCTTCCATATGATGATGTAGATATTCTTCTGTCTGGTGTTGATGGCTGAAGTGTAATGCTGGCTCCAGGGATCAGCTTATTGCCTCCCTAGCGCATCAGCACACACAACGGCTGCGATGCTGGCTCCGGGGATCAACCACAGTGCGGTCTCCCCAGCGCATCAGCATGACAACCGTCTGGATTGCGCTAAGTAGGGTACATCTCTGGGGTCTTCAAGTGGACACCTTCCATCCTCGGTGTTTCGTCGACTAGCCCACGACACCTCAAGAGGTCTCGACGGTGATTCTGGCGTCCCAGCATCAATAATGATTATGGTCCCCTTCTGCATACAAGCAGTGCAACACCACTGCAATAGAAAATTTGCTTCAACCAGCTGGAAGCATGCCCAGGGCATGGAAGCAATAATTTATTGGTAAAGATCTCTTTCTGGGATGGCGAAAACATTGAGTGTGTGTCTATATAATGTGTGTATGTATTTATTTTTTAGTAGACCTGTACCATACCTTGTGATTTGTCAGGGAGTATGTTGGACAGCTATACATTTCCACACCCGTGAAAGTGGGGCAGTATTACTGCAAGAAATCCATAACAGAAGCAGGTACTGTCACCAAAATCATGTCTGTATATTGCCTGTGGAAGACAAAGCTGCCCAATTTGTTGACTCTGATTAGGTTATTTAATTTGGAATAATCTAATTATTAGAATAAAATGATCTTCAAATCTATGGAAGCCCTAAAGGGACATGGTGTGAATTATAAAAAGAAGGTTAGTGTGTCGTGAGCACGAGTTGGTGGTTAATACTTGAAAGAAATTTGATTTTCTCTTTTGTAATTTATTTCTCAGTCTTTGCAATACTACGGAACCCGGGAGGGGACATGAGAGAAAAAAATATTGTATTGCACATACAGCTTCAAACAGAACATCCAATAAGATACACATTTTTGCATGATGACATTTTAAACCAAATTAACGATGTAGTGTAGCGCACAGTGTAAATAATTTAGAGGTCCCTGACAGTTTTAGTGACGTATTTGCTGAAGTTTGTGGTTGCCTGGCAACAGGGAACGCCACGGGAGGAGGGCCCTAACCTGCCGGAATGAGATTGAGCGGCCGGGTGTGTTTATTTGGGCACAGATAAACAAACACATCTGGGTTGAAATTTATTTGGGGATGAGTTGCGAACACTGAGATTAATATTATCTATACGGAGAGAGGCGGAGCGGGCGCTGTTCTCGTTGTAGGTGTGTGGTTGGGGGAGCGAAAAATTCAAACAATTCTTTTTATTGGGAGTGACGCATGCATTTTGCAAGTCGTGTATTCTTGAAAATCTTAGTCATTGGTTCTGAAAATATGATATGATATCGAGAGGGCGCGTGTAGGGTGGGAATGGGTACCATTGCAATGTGTTAATTTTTGCAGTTATTTGTGCTGTTCAATTTAATAACAATCCGAACACCTAATTAAGTTAACTTACTAACTCCACCAGAATCTATACATATTTAAATAGATCTCAGTGTATGTCTGTCTATCTATATATCTATATGCGCTTTCAAAGTCATCCAAGTATTGCTGTAGTCATCAACATTTAATTGCCATATGAAAAAAAAAAAATTAAAACTAATGTGTTTTTTTGTTTGTTTTTTTTTGCCAATTTAGCTAACTGATAAGGAAATCTACAAAAATATCTTGGACGTTTTAAAGACCGTCTTTATAATGATTCTTCAGTTTCTTGTTTTATTTTAAAGTTCTGTCGAGTTGAAAACCCGTGTTGTGCGCAGGTTAGACCTTTAGATACATTCTGCAGTGTGCTTCGGGGCTACACAGCGGGGTAATATTAATGGCGTCCGAGTCGGTAAAGGTAGTGGTCCGATGTCGACCCATGAACGAAAGGAGAGGGCTCTGAACTGCAAAGCGGCGGTGACTATGGAGAGCGCCCGATGCCAGTGCTTCATCCAGAAGCCGGGAGCCACGAATGAGCCACCCAAACAGTTCACCTTCGACGGGACCTACTACACTAATCAGACCACGGAACAGATGTACAACGAGATCGCGTATCCGCTGGTGGAAGTGAGCCATGATTGTTTATATCTGTCTGTCTATCTATCTATATTTCTTGTATATCATTTGTTATTATACATTTGGGAACCATATGTGCTGACTGTTACCCACAGCCATCACTACAGAGGAAATGGTTATCCCCATGGAACAGCCCCCATGACGATATTTGACAGTGGGTCCTTAGCTAAAGGAGATGCTGCACCATGCACAAGGCTTTACTTTGAAGTAAAACAGCATATATTATGTTATACTGTACAATTATAAAATATTTTGCATAATTTTCCACCCTGGTGATGGGTCCTCAGCGTATTTGACTGAAGTGCAATTCCTGGCTACATACATTTTGAGGTCTATTTTTCTAAGGTATATTTCTTGAGGTGGGGACCCTAATATACTGTGGAATGCTGCATTGTGACTCACCAGTTGGTTAATTTCAAGCAAAACCAGGAGAGAAGTAACCAGATGGCCATGCAAAGCCTTGATATTTGGAGGTTTGATTCCCGCTTGATTTCATTTTGCAGGGTGTAACGGAAGGCTACAATGGGACGATTTTTGCGTACGGACAGACGGGCAGCGGGAAATCCTTTACCATGCAGGGGATCACGGACCCCCCTGCCCAGAGGGGAGTCATCCCCCGAGCTTTCGAGCACATCTTTGAGAGCATTCAGGTATAGCACCGCAGGGAGGAGTGATCTTAAAAACTGAGGCTGTTCTGACTTTAGCATCCTCAACAAGCATGGCCTTGGAGAGCTTCCAGTCTTAACTGATACAGTGGAGCCAAAGGGTTTGCATACATGGTTGGAATAAATGGGATGCCAGCATAACTGATGATGGGTTCATCAACAACAAAAATATATATATTGAGATATCTCGACAACACATCCATTAGATTCAGTGAAGACTGTTTCAGTGTTACCGGTATCTACAATTCCATTGTTTGGCCCAAATGTCTTTTTAGTACAGAAATCGTAATGCCAATTGTAATTAAATGGTAGGACTACGTGCCCATCATTTGTCAAGGAGCAGTCTGCACATGTGAGACTAGTTAGCAAGGTGACCTACTCTTTCATGGCACTTAAATATGATCTACATCCTTTGCAGGAGACATGTTTGTATTGTAGTGTGGTGCTAATGTTGCTTCCTCCTCGTATTGTCTACAGTGTGCAGAGAATACAAAGTTCCTTGTGAGAGCCTCATACCTTGAAATCTACAATGAGGAAATCCGAGACCTTCTCGGAACGACACTAAACAGAAGCTGGAGGTGAGAACTCGGCTTGGCAATAGAAATAAATCATGGAGCAGCTCCTGAGGTCTGATGAGCTTACAACTACATAGCAGGGTCTTCAATTGATCTAAATGGTGGTGGATCTTAATAACGCCACCATTCTAATAATTAAAGCTACTCCTGGAGTGCTATGTGTGACAGAAAGAAATATATATAAAGATATTGAGTGACTCAGCATTCTGAATAGAACCTGGAAGTGAGTTCCAAACTGCAGAAGCTCGAGAACTAAATGCCCTCACACCAGAACTTTCTAATCCAGTTCCTGATGTTAACTAGAGACTGTTATTGGAAGTACAAGCTGGTTTGTAAGGAACAGGTAAATCATGCAAATAGGAAAGACCAAAACCATGTATTTAAAATCAATACAATATTTCACTGGAAGCTGGCAGTGACCTTAAAACATGAAAAATGTGAGGGGTACACTTGGTATGTGTAATCCTTCTGGCTGCATCATTTTGAACGTGCTTCATCCTGTTCAATAAAACATCTGGAAGGCCAGCAATGAAGGAATTAAAATACTCTAAAGAAGCTCACTCGCTGAGGTGTTCGTTTTCATGAAAGACCGATTAGATTGAATGATTTCAGTCATGACCGTATTAAAATCTGTTGGTGTTTATATCTGTTGAATACACCCCTCTGTCTTCTGTCTGCGCATCCAAATGCCATTCAGATACAAGACTGCAAAGCTTGTTCTGCTATTAATTGTTATTACTGGAGCTATATGAAGCAGAATGTTATTAAAATGTACTGTAAATAACTGTATTAAAGAGGAATGTGGGTTGGTCAAGTTCAGGGTGTGAAGTGAAACATTCATAAAGCACAAACATTATATTCATAGCGGCATCTAAATGTAGGCCTGTAATGCAATTTTGAAGTCTCTGATGAAACATCCTCTTTTGCTTTTATAAATGAAAGAGAACAAAGGGAATGGGTCTGTGTTATTTATAATTGATGGCCTTTTGTAGTTAAGTTTTTTTTTTTATAAAACATGCTCATGCCAAGTTGTGAACCCTTTGTGGCATATCCTCGTTATGCCTGGTTTCCACAGCAACCAGCAAGATTATAATGAGAGCCTGAAGCTGTTGCCTTGGAGACGAGACAGCACAGACACAGTAATAGGGGACTGTGACTTGCTTTGGTGTCATTTTAAGTGGAGGAATATTATTACCACATTCTGACTGTTTGAATTGCTGGGTTACCTCATTACACAGCAACCTCAGTCCATTTGAGCTATACAAAAACTGTTGCTATGTCCTTTGCTCTTATTATCCCACATAGGGTTAGCTTTACTGCTTACTTCACCATTAAAACATGGAACACTTCAAAAAGGGGCTTGTTTTTACAATGATATTATTGTTATTTTTGTGTAAGTAAAACTCCTTTAGCACTAAATAACTTTACAGAAAAACTACCCGAGGGAAACACATTAAATAGTTTAAGCATAATGAAAAAAGAAATGTGCATATATATATATATATATAATCAAATATTCAGAGAATTCAGTTTTAAATCTCCAAATATGTTTTTGTCATGCTTGTCACAGTAACTATAATTAAACTATAAAGAGTTGGGGATACTGAATTTGTTATGACAGTCTAAGACAGTTGCATTTTGTAATTTTTATTTATTTATTTATTTTTTTATTTCTGACTGCTTAAAATAACTTTTATTATTCATATAAAGAGGGTACACCATGAAAGATCATTGAGTATTGTTGTTATTCCACAAAGGCAGAATAATCAAAATGGCCATCCGCATGGGTAAAATAACACCAGCACTCTGAGCGTCCATAGCATCTTCTGTAAAATAACAAGTACGATGTATGGAAAAGCAAGTATGTTTAACCCTAAACTGAAGCTGAATTCAGAGAATTACTTTACTTAGATCAAGCTCCTGGCTATATATATATATGTGAAAAAGTTTTGAGCAGGTGTGAAAAATGCTGTAAAGTAAGAATGCTTTCAAAATAGACATGTTAATAGATTATATTTATCAATTAACTAAATGCAAAGTGAGTGAACAGAAGAAAAATCTAAATCAAATCCATATTTGGTGTGACCACCCTTTGCCTTCAAAACAGCATCAATTCTTCTAGGTACACTTGCACAAAGTCAGGATTTTGTAGACATATAGTCAGGTGTATGATTAAACAATTATACCAAACAGGTGCTAATGATCATCAATTCAATATGTAGGTTGAAACACAATCATTAACTGAAAAAAAACAGCTGCTGTAGGAGGAATTCTTAAAACTGGGTGAGGAACAGCCAAACTCAGCTAACAAGGTGAGGTTGAAACATCTGGAGACAGTTTACTGTCAAAGTCATACACCATGGCAAGACTGAGCACAGCAACAAGACACAAGGTAGTTATACTGCATCAGCAAGGTCACTCTCCCAGGCAGAAATTTCAAGGCAGACAGGGATTTCCAGATGTGCTGTCCAAGCTCTTTTGAAGAAGCACAAAAGAAACAGACAACGTTGAGGACCGTGACTTGCGAGTGGTCGGCCAAGGAAACTTACTGCAGCAGATGAAAGACACATCATGCTTACTTCCCATCTACTGTCCGGAGAAGTCTGGAATGACAAAGTGTGCCTTCATGGAAGACTTATAGCCAAAAAGCCATACCTTCGATGTGGAAACAAGGCCAAGCGACTCAACTATGCACGAAAACACAGGAACTGGGTTGCAGAAAAATGGCAGCAGGTGCTCTGGACTGATGAGTCAAAATTTGAAATATTTGGCTGTAGCAGAAGGCAGTTTGTTCGCCGAAGGGCTGAGAGCGGTACGAAAGAGTGTCTGCAGGCAACAGTGAATTTGTTATAACAGTCTAAGACAGTTGCATTTTGTAAATTTTTATTTTTTATTTTTTTATCTCTGACTGCTTAAAATAACTTTTATTATTCATATAAAGAGGGTACACCATGAAAGATCATTGAGTATTGTTGTTATTCCACAAAGGCAGAATAATCAAAATGGCCATCCGCATGGGTAAAATAACACCAGCACTCTGAGCGTCCATTGCATCTTCTATAAAACAACAAGTACGATGTATGGAAAAGCAAGTATGTTTAACCCTAAACTGAAGCTGAATTCAGAGAATTGCTTTACTTAGATCAAGCTCCTGCTATATATATATATTAAAAAATAAATAAATTTTATATATTTATATATATATATATATATATATATATATATATATATATATATATATATATATATATATATATATATATATATATATGCTGTGTGCTTGTTTCACTATCTAACCCTATGAAATGTTTTCATAGGTACAAGCCTTGGCTCTTGCTGTATTGTGATCGCGGCTGACAGTGTGTCTGTGTCCTCAGCTGAAGGAGCACCCGGAGCGGGGGGTGTACGTGAAGGAGCTGTCCCTGCACACGGTGCACAGTGTGGTGGAGTGCGAGCGCATCATGGAGCAGGGCTGGAAGAACCGCTCTGTGGGATACACCCTGATGAACAAGGACTCGTCTCGCTCCCACTCCATCTTCACCATCCACCTGGAGATCTCCACCGTCGGTAAGGAGCCTGGGGGATTGAACTACTACTCCACAATTTCTTTTAACTACTGCTTTATAACTGCATACGCCAAATAGATAAACACAGTCAAACCTGCTTTTAACAGCTGCTTAAGCTACTTACTACAAATACAGCCATTAGTTAAAGGATAGTTGGCTATGGCCGGTTCAAATTCCACAAACCATATGAGTAGGGATGTTAAAAAAGAATCGTGCCTTGACGTTTAACCGTGTAAAAGATAAGCATATAAAATAGAGGTTATTCATTCAGTATTTATTCAGGTATTTTCTACATACCCAATGCTTAAAAAGTTGAAAGGAACTGAATATCCCTACATCAGATACAGATAGACGGAGGACATTTGGGGTTTAGGAAACTGAACTTAAACCAGTTTATTAATTTACAGCTGTACTAGCCTTTAGAGGGAAAACAAATCTCTACCCTTACTTACACAATCCAGGATTTTTTTGGTTTGTTAAATCAGCAAAATTAGTCCATGGATTTTATAGTAGGGAAAAAAACAAAAAAACTTTTGCTGGTTGAACACCCTCCCTTTCACTAAAAATAGTCTCCAATACAAGTCTCCTATAAAAGCCTCCGTCTCCTCTAGACCAGTCCGGTGAGGGCCACCTCCGGGCAGGCAAGCTGAACCTGGTGGACCTGGCTGGCAGTGAGCGGCAGTCCAAGACGGGAGCCACGGGGGAGCGTCTGAGAGAGGCCACTAAGATCAACCTGTCCCTGTCTGCCCTGGGCAACGTCATCTCAGCGCTGGTGGACGGGCGCTCCCGACACATCCCCTACCGAGACTCCAAACTCACCCGGATGCTGCAGGACTCACTGGGGGGCAACACTCGCACCCTGATGGTGGCCTGCCTGTCGCCCGCCGACAACAACTACGAAGAGAGCCTGAGCACCCTGCGCTACGCCAACCGAGCCAAGAGCATCCAGAACCGGCCCCGGATCAACGAGGACCCCAAAGACGCCCTGCTGCGAGAGTACCAGGAGGAGATCAAGCAGCTCCGCGCCCTGCTGACCGGGCAGATCGGGGACACCAGCCTCTCCAGTGAGTGCAGGGCTACTCAGCTCATTTGCAGTGGTTGAGTTTAGTAATGTGTGAAAAGTACTGATCTTAATCAGCACTATACTAAAAATGGCTTGTCATGTGTCTACTAAAAAATAGAGACAGATGTAAATGTACTTTCCATACATTTATGATCTTCTTTCTACAGCTGCTGACAGCATGCATTTCATTGTGAGAGCATTTTTCAGATTATAGGTCAAATCAAAATAGTTGAGCTCGATTTACGGGAGAGTCAACTGTACTACTCTGCTTATAAATCAAAAAATATTTTACATATTTTTACAGACAGAAATTCAGTTAAGAGACTTGCATTAAAATGATCCCAGTAGAGGTGTATGGATCTGCTTGTTTTTAGATCAGTTGAATAGATTACGTATCAAACCTCTTACTAACCGCTGCAGGAGCACGTGGATCATGCATTATATAGGTAGCGTTTATAGGGCAGCAGATATACATTTGATATATGTATGTCATCCCATTGTTGTCTTATCTTACAGTTGGTAATCATTTAAAGACCTGCATAGAGAGGTATTACTGGTTTGAATTGCTTTATTACTCAGATTGGTGATTAACAGTCCTGCTCCTGTTTAAAATCGTGATTAGCAAAACAAAGAAAAACAAACCTTGCACTTCACGCTAAGCTTGAACTCTGAACCAGAAGGTTCGATACACACTTGAGGTTCCTTGGTAGTTTCCCATCCGAGTGCTGTGCTGGCTTATCCTGCTTATCTTCTGAGATAAGGCTGCAGAGATTGGCATGAAGGCACTGGTGGGTTTATACATTTCAAAATGTTAAACTTTAGGAACAATCTTTGACCCCCTCCCCGTCCTGTGTCCCTCTCTTCTGCTTATAGCTCTGCTGGCCAGCAAGCTCTCAGGAGCGCCCCTGCAGTGCAGCCCAAGCCTCCACCCAGCCCAGGTGTGGATATTGAGGCAGAGAAAGCGAAGATACGGCAGGTAAGAGGATCCTGAAAGAGCTGCATTGGAGAACGAGAAGAACGTTTTCAGTCCTGTTGTGATGTTTGGAATACTGCCATTCTTAAAACAGTCAACTTGTTTTGTTAGTTGTCGGTAGATCATTATGATCCCTTTAGTGAGAGAAGTTGTTTGTTTGTACCGGTGGCGGTGGAATTACTACTGCTTTCGTTATGTTTAGTTTGAGAAATGGCTCCGAATGTACTGTGCTGATTTGTACACTGTGTCACTGCAAATGCAACATAAACCTGCCTGTGAAGGTAAGCAGGAGGAGGGTATGGTTTATTTTTATTTATGTAATTGGGGAGAGGGGGGGACTGGACAGAAATCCTGCATTTATTTATATTTTTAAAAGATGATGTTATAATTATAAAGTGCATTAATACAGTTGCCTATTTTGTTATTCTTATAATCGACCCCTTTTTAATGGTGCATGCTATTAATGCAGATGCGAGCTGACATCACTGATACATTCAGAATAACCCCAAGCACCTCTATGGAAATGAGTTGATCCCCTGTTCTGGGGAGCATCACTCTGTCAGGATCCTTTGAAAGCGTCTCGCGGCCCCCCAGTGGTCCTCGGACCCTAGTTTGGGAACCACTGCCCTAAATTACTTAATTGAACTAATTTAACCTCTATCAGCTAATTGTGTAATGACACCTATCAAACCTGCATGCTTACAGGCTATAAAAAAATAAATAAAAAATGATTATTATGAACATTAAGGAAACCTACGCTGTGCAGTGCCTCGGTAGTTATTACCATACAGTATAAAAATATAAAAAATAGAAACACAATGATTCACAATCCTGGCTCAGAGTGATAGTACCAAGAGGGTGTCCCCATTAACATCCATTATATTTAGGCCAGGACATTTCAGTGTGGTGATAAGTGCGGAGGATGACATTAAGCGGGTTTGCCTGTCTGTGTACATGTGTGAATATTTCCTGGAGAAAACTTGATAACCCACAGTTTTCTTTACATAATCTGCCCTTGCTTCCTGTTACCGAATCAAACAGAACTTTCTGAAAACTGAAATGTTCATATGTTTTTCCACCACATTTTTTTAACCCTTTCATTCCTGAATTATTTTTGTCGACATTAAGTTATAGAATACAAGAAGGAAGTCCTTTATTGAACTTGAACATGACAACATATTTTTTTATAAACACATACTTATACGCCTCAGTCTGGGACCTAGGAGTCCCATGAGGTTCCAGCGTGATTTCTGCTCAAATAAGGCAGGACCTTGAAATCCCGCCAGGACTGGAAGCCGAATGAGGTGAATCTGGATCCAACGAGACCCCTTTCTTTAACAGCATGTGTGTGTGTGTGTGTGTGTGTGTGTGTGTGCGTTCCCCAGGAGTACGAGGAGAAGCTGGCACGGGTGCAGGCAGACTATACCGTTGAGAAGCAGTGCAAAGTGAAGCTGCAGGAGGACATCACCGCTCTACAGAGCACCTTTGAGAGCAAGCTGGCCAGGCTGGAGGAGAAACGCACTCAACGCACTGGTAAAACCCTGCTCCCTGCTTTCAAGCGAGGTGGTGATCATTACCAGCCATTCATTAACATGACATTATTGCTAAATACCATCCAACTGTTTGGAAGACAAAGCTCCAGCAGACTCTGATTTGGGTATGGCATCCTGAACGGGGCATTGATACCCATATTGCATACATGCCATGCAGTGATCAAGTCTACCAAGACTCTGTGCAGGAAATATTAAAAATGGAAAAAGTTTATAATGAACTTTTATTGTTATTTCTCAATCATAACTTTATGATTTAAAATAGATTTGTTCTAATGCCTTCATTGGTGTTGATGCTGATGAGTTTCCTATAAAGACACACATGTTTTAGACTAAAGGCTTACTCTTTTGAAAGGGCATTGGAATAATGTATGTTTGAATACAGTGTGAATTTGTTTGATTTGTGTTTCTAGTGGCTGCCCCTGTGACTGCTGAAGGGAGCTCTGAAGAAGACCCGCCCCGCCCAGGCACTGCTGTCCCCCTGGAGGTCACAGCAGCAGAGCAGTCTTTAGCAAAGGTAAAGAGAGGCTGCATTCACATGCACATCAAACAGCTTGCTACCCAGTATCATTGCTAGACTAAAGCTTTGTATTTTTTAAGGATGAAAAAAAGGCAGAAGTTTATGTGCATATATTACGTTACTATGTATAATAATATTCATGTTGTATTTGAGGCTTTAGTGAAGAGTCTAAACATGATTCCTTCTGAATATTAAAATGTTTTCAATGCGTCGATTATTACCTTATCGGTTGCTGATTGCAGCTCTAGTCTTCTAGCTTTGCTGCTTGTGCCTAACCCAGACTGTGTGGTCTCTACCTGTTTGTGTTCTGAAGCCGCAGTCGAACCAGCCCCAGATAGCCAAGCACATTGGCAGTGTGCAGAGAGAGAGTGTGGAGGAAGCGGGGACGGTGACAAAGAAAGAAGAGGAGGAGGGGAAGGGGGCCACATCACCAGCCCCCCTGGACCCCAAGCAGGTCCTGGAGAGGTGTGTTCCAACATTCATTTTTAGTTCACTACTCAGTAGATTCCATGTGCTTAGCTAACAAGTAAAGTTTGGCCATTGGGTGGTAAGAAATGGTGGTGACAGCAGTAAGTAAATTACCTTTATGTATAACCAGCTGACCCGCAATACTGTATGTCTGTCATACCGTATTAATTGTAAATTATAACGCACTACCATTGGTGGTCAGGGTCCTCTGATGTCCTCCCTGTTGCTGAGCGCACTGCTGGATCTTAATTCTGATTCATTGAACAGATGTATGGAATTTAAAACATAACACAGGAGGTCTTGATAAGATCAAATAAAAGTTATTTCCAAAAAAGAGATAATGGGCTCAATTAAACGACATGGCTGGAACAAAGATCTGGGCAGGAAGGGCTAGTTGCCCATCCCTAACCTGAAACTTCAATAAGACTTCCACAGAAGACCACACTTCAGTTACAGGTCTTTCAGTGGCCAGATGAGGTTGGTGTTGTGGAAGGTGATGGTAACAGAGCCCCTTGTTCCCCCTGGCAGGCTGCAGCAGCTGGAGCAGGAGGTAGTGGGCGGGGAGCAGGCCCGTAACGAGAAGCTCCGGGAGCGGCACAAGCAGAGACAGAGCCTGGCGGACCAGCGCAAGAAGCAGCTGGTGGAGGCGCTGGCAGCGACCAGTGAGGAGAGCGACAGCATGCTGCTCAACGTCTACGACTCCATCCAGGAGGAGGTGCACGCCAAAAGCAAACTGCTGGAGGACATGCACACGAAGGTAGGGAACTCCCTCTGTTGTGCTTACTGGAGGAGAGGCAGCAGGAGTAGCACGAGTTGGTCTTGTATCCAGCAAACTACCTAAGAGAACATACAATTGAAACCTTGATTTAAGGCCACCTCGCAATTATGGGCACTTTTTTATAGTCCTGATTTGCTCTAATTGACATCCGTACAAAGCCTTCCTTCAATATATTAAGTCCACCATTTGCAGTCCAAGGCATATCAAACTGGCCCCAATAATGAGGTTTCACTGTACGGAGTCAGTAATTTAGACTTCCTGAAACTGGATTTATTACAGCGTTTCCAACTCATTTATATAAAACCCTGGAAAAAAAGCAGCACCAGGCCTTAAATCAGTCACTTCAAAAGGAAACTGTGCTTGTTAAAAAAACAACAAAAAAAACACTGATATGAAAAGGCTGTTGAAAGGGTTATGTTTATTCTCTGCTGCTGCCTTCCCCCACTGTACAAAGCCTTGGTGCACTTCTGGATAGTAACCTCTCCTTTGATGCCCAAATCTGCTCTGTAGTCAAATCCTCCTTCTACCACCTCCGAAACATCTCAAAGGTCCGTCCCTACCTTTCCCTCCCAGGATGCAGAGATACTCTGTCATGCATTCATCTCCTCTCGACTGCAACTCTCTCTATGGTAGTCTTCCGTCACACTCCATAAACCGATTGCAGCTGGTTCAAAATGCCGCTGCTAGGATCCTTACCAGATGTAAAAAACATGATCACATTACCCCCTGTCTTGCCCAGTTGCACTGGCTACCTGTGAAGTTCAGGATTACTTTCATAATTCTCCTGCTTGCCTACAAGGTCCTTCATCACACAGGTCCAGAGTATCTCTCCAACCTACTGACCCGCTATGTCCCTGCATGCAAGCTGAGGTCCTCTGACTCAGGCTTGCTTGTCATACCCAAGCAAAAGTGCACCACACCACACTCTTTTAGCTTCATGGCCCCGACTCTCTGGAACTCTCTCCCAGCTTTACTGCGTGTAGCTCCCGCAGTCGCTCGCTTCAAATCAACTCTCAAGACCCATTTGTTCTCTCTTGCGTTCAATGCTCTTCAAGCCTGATATCTGTTATTAGCCGTTGTCTAAATTGCTATTTCAGGTTTTTCACTCCATCTTATTCGTATGATTCTGTATGATACACGCATCCACAATGTTTAGAATTCACATCCTAGCCTTGTATTTAATGTATTATGCCTGTGTTTAATGCATTTGCATTGTTTTTTACTGTTTGTATTTAATGTACTATGCCCTGTATTTCACTGTATTTAATGTATTATGCATTGTTCCTCACTATCTTGTAAAGCGCTTTGTGACGGTGGTCCACTATGATTGATTGTTAAGTCTCATATCTCACCTGTTTAATTAGGATGTTTGAATCTGTTTAATGCTTACATTTAAAGAAGCTTTAACATATTTTGATATCCAATCAAAAAAAGCCATCCTGAGGAGAATTCCATTAGCGTACTATTAATATTTAATGATTCACTACAACATTAAAGAGTAAGTAGCGGGGTTCCAACAAATATAGCGTTCCACGTCCCCATGTGCTGCTACAACTGTTTAAATAACCTACCTGTCATTTTTCCTTTCATTATTAACATACTGACAATGTGGGCAATGATCCTTACACTAGCAGTGCACAAGAGCGAACATTTTGAAAAGAGCTTTGAAACAGACTTTAAAGTTATAAGTGCAAAAAGTTGTATGGATGTTAGCAATGAAAAAAAAAAACTACAGGTACTTTATTTAAACAGTTGTAGCAATACGTGAGGATGTGTAATGCTATATTTTTCAGAACCCCTGCTACTTACTCTTTAACGTGGATAAGACTGCTGGTTGGTTTCATAGATTAGCACTATTCCTGGACTACCACATATTACTTTAGGTAAAATAATCCAGTTTAAGTATTAATTGGGGTCTGTGAAACCAGCCGTACATGTGTACAACATTTATGTGTAAATGGAAAATACTTTGAATAAACAGCCTTGCATGTACACATCCCATGTCTAAACCCTAAAGCTGACCTCTGTATTAACACCCCTGCGTTCAATCCACTTTGTATGTAGCTGAGGGCTGCAGAGATTGAGATTGCAGACCTGCAATCAGAGTTTGAGTCTGAGAGAATCGATTACCTGGCTACAATCCGGAGGCTGGAGCGGGAGGGCCAGCTAACACAGCAGATCCTGGAGCGTGTGCAGCCACTCGTCCGTCGAGACTGTAACTACAGCAACGTGGACCGCGTCCGCCGTGAGGCCGTCTGGGAGGAGGACAGCGCCACCTGGAGGCTCCCAGAGGCAGTGGTGCTAAAACATCCCTGCCTGCAGGTAGCTGCTATGCTGATGCAACTAGAAGCGTAATATTTTACTTTGTATACATATCCGTAGTATGTAAGGATTAAGTGACACATTTATTAACACTAATTGATCGCTATAATCTGGCTGTCACTTGATTCTGAACACCGGCCTTTTCTTTTTCCATTCTTTCAGCGGTTCCTCCTCCAGCTCAGGGCAGTCTGGGAAAGCATTCAGGACAAAGAAACTCTTCGGCAGAGAATGGAGAATTCCTGCTGGTGTGTATTCAGGCTAACTCATTGACATTACAGCAACACATCACATTGATCAGCTATAGCAAAAAAAAAACTGTGTTTATGGACTCAAGTGCAATTTGAAGACAAAGCAGAATGTTGCATTATACAGGTGTGGTACAGAGTAGGTGCAATATTAATAAAAAGTAAAATGTGGTCAAATAAAACAATTCAAAATGGCAATTGGAACTATTTAGTGTGGTGTCTGATTCTGGCAGGAAGAAGATCGCTACAAGCAGCTGTTGAACCGCAGAGACAGTGAGAGCATTGCCAGCAACTATTTCAAATCCAAGAGAGCCTCCCAGATCCTCAACTCTGACCCCATGAAGAGCCTGGGTGAGAACTGCGTGCGGGGGTATTCAGAGTTATTATCTGGACGTGAAAAATAAATAAATAAGACTGTACAGTATGTTTTCAAAAGATATTGTTTTTATTTTCACTATGCTGTATATTTGGAGATCTTGGGTTTGTTTTGTATGATACCTACTACATAAAAGTTATATATACTTGAATGTTGTCTTGAGCCAGTTTTTGTTTTGCGTTGATTTGACAGTGAGAGGGAATTGCCTCTGTATATATTTTCTTATACGTATTTGATCTGATCCTATTAAAATGTATAACACACACAAAAAAAAACTAAAAACCTACCTGGACCACCATAGCTATTCACACGTTGCTGATGTTTGTTTTGTGCGATTGCTACAGATTTGACCTGTTTTTTATTCATTTTTTGTGTAATAACTTGCTGCTATTCTTTCACTCTCTGCAGCTGTCCACCCTGTCCCCCTCGGTAACGGGACGTCCCACCTCAGCCCCGGTGCCATCTCTCCCACACAGAGCCTGGATGTGCCCCAGCCTCGCCCCTACCGCCTGGAGTCCCTGGAGCTGCTTCCGGCCGCTACCAAGACCAAGCGCAAGAAAAGCAAAACCAACCCTAACTTCGATGGGCCCTGAACCACCATCGGGACTCTTACCAGCCAAACGAAACAGGCCAAGAAAAATCAACAGAAAATTACACCAGAGCTCATTCTCCACCAAACACTGGATGCTTTTTATATGGCAAATTTTACCATGTACAATCCAGTTGAGTTTTATAGAGCTTCATGATTGCGTCGCTGCCGTAGTTTATGCATGTTTGACGAGAACCAGTTGATGTCGTGTTTTCAGAAATTCAACGAATTCAAAGAACAAACT